>JADKLZ010013559.1:1673-13050 GCA_021533235.1 Biomphalaria straminea | reverse complement strand
AGAAATGTGGATAGAGAAATGTGGATAGAGAAATGTGGATACAGAAATGTGGATAGAGAAATGTGGATACAGAAATGTGGATAGAGAAATGTGGATAGAGAAATGTGGATAGAGAAATGTGGATAGAGAAATGTGAATAGAGAAATGTGGATAGAGAAATGTGGATAGAGAAATGTGGATACAGAAATGTGGATAGAGAAATGTGGATAGAGAAATGTAGAGGTGCAGATCTTAGAAAAAAAAATGGTCACATCCTTAGAAAAGATTCCAAATCCCCGATGATCTTTAGGAGTGGACCTTCAGAAAACGCAAACACGACGGTACGAACAATTGTGTACTTATTCCCAATAGCTGCTGTAAATGAATTTTAACGTCAAATTTATTTCTGGCATTGCTTTACAGCAACCAGGATAATGTCGCGAGAATTTATAAGATGTATGAGCAGCCCATGATGTTTTACATAATGCGTGGATTGCGACCCGATTATACGATTTGATATGTACATATGTATATCTAATGTCTCTCTTAGAGGGTCTATAGATAGACGGTTCATATAGGGGTGTTTATCGTGTGGCTTTCCTACAATGGTGATATGCTTACAGGGAGGTAGTTATAAAACGTTATAGTATTAGAGGCATTATTTTATACAGAAAATGATTTTTACAAATTTAAAGGGTGGTAATTTATTTTAATTTCATGCCTATTACGTACGTAGTTTTAAAAAAAAATTATATCCCTTATCTAGTTAAATCTGTTTGTCCTTTATTTTATGCATTAAAATAGAATTCTGATTATTTTTGCTTGATTAAATTAAATTAGGAACTTTGTTTATGGCCATTTCAAAAAGTGTCTTAGCTCCCTTGTTTTTCTCCGGTGCTTCACATAGACTTGCACTTAAAAAAACATAAAACAATGGGGGGAAAAAAACCCAGACGTAAAACATTACATCCTGCTTTGAATAAAACAGAAATATGAACGTGTGATGGTCATTGCTGGGTGGGAAGTGATCGGTTCCGTTGTGAGAGAAATTTAAGATAAAACAAACAAATAAATATCAAGAGACAGAAAGAGAGAAAGAGCGCGATATAGAGTAAGTGAATTGAAAGGGAGAGACATACAGAGAGAGAGAGAGAGAGAGAGAGAGGCATAGAGAGCGAGAAAGAGTGAGTGAGAGAAAAAGAAAGAGACAGATTGAGAGAGAGAGAGAGAGAGACGGAGAGAGACAGAGAGAGGGTGAGAGTAAAAGTGAGATACGGAGACAGAAAGTTATTAACTTTTATAATTTGTTTGGAAGTACAGACCATGACGTCATCGACAGGATTTAAACCACTTACAAGATAAGGTCACTCGTACTTGCAGAAGCAAATATAACTGATATACCTTGACCCGAGTCTGTTGGAGACTAGACTCTCACAGAATTAGTTTTAACACTCTCCGTCTCTCTCTCTCTCTCTCTCTTTTTCTATCTCTTCATATTTCTTTTTAAAGATTCGGACAGGTTTTGAAACTGGCGACCGACTTAAGAATTGCGACTCATTGGAACGACGCTAAAACAAACATATGTAAATTGATAGCACGAGATTGGTTGTATCTGCAAGTAGCCCACCACCCAACACCTCCAAGGTGTGTCTAGTTCCGGTTCATCACTGGGTGCCGCTCAAGACACGTCCACACAGTCTCATTACCTTGGCCAATAAATGTATTACAAAAGTGGACACGAAGGAGAAGAAATTATCCAATTTTACAAGCCTCCTTTACGGCGTCGAGATCCTTCAGCGTAAGCAAAGTGGTTGTTGTACTGTTATGGAGTGTGTGTGTGTGTGTTTTTATGGTGACGGTGGGAAAAAGTTAACGATTGGTTCTGAATGATGCAAGATAGGTGGCAATGTCATCAGCAGCCTTAGTTAGAACAAACGACTCAAGAACGTGGGACCGAAAGGCTGTGTTATTGTAGCGTGTTAGATTTTGTTAATAAATATTTTAAGTAAGGTCTAGTACAGTTATTTCATCTCATATCAACTTTTGTCTACCTTATAATAAAAGTAACATTTAGTTTTCTTCCCCTAAAAAAAAAGTTACTCCACTTATTTCAAGTTTTATAAGTTTAGATTATAATGCGCCAACAGCGGTATAGTTGTCTACCAACAGATTGGTGCTAAAACCCAATGGCCGTCAACAACAACTATCACCAATTTCAAAGAGGTATGTGAAGTTATTTGTGGGTCAAGCACCTGTTTTTACTCAATCTAAATCGGACCCTCTAGTTCCAACAGGTCGTCTACAATGCAGACATATACACAGAAGATACAAACTAAACAGAAAAACAACAAACACAAACAGAAACCTAATCTTTAGTTTCGGGACGGGTTTCCACCCCAAGCACTAACCCTACCTACAACACCAGGCCGCCCTGTTTGTTTGTTCTAGTTTCCCCGGTAGACATATGGCTAGCACGTGACCCCGGGAGCCAATGTTAGGTTTATATTAAGTTTTATTATTACTTCTATCAACAGAGTCAACACGCGAATGAAATAAGAAGAGAACAAGCAATAGCCAGGCAGACGTCCTAGAAAAGTGAATGACGGGAGAATCACGTGACACCAATAAGGGAAAACATATGGCGA
The DNA here is from genome assembly GCA_021533235.1 of Biomphalaria straminea. NCBI lineage: Eukaryota > Metazoa > Mollusca > Gastropoda > Planorbidae > Biomphalaria > Biomphalaria straminea. Next base: position 10,426 of record JADKLZ010013559.1, on the reverse strand, counting down.
AAATATTCTATATAGGCTTTGTAACATGACTTAGTAGTCACGTGATGCATGGTCGTCTGGTATGTTTCCTGGAATGTCTCCTCGATGGCACCCGGTTCGAACTCTGCCCTTCGCCATCCCCTGTCGTTCTGCTGGAGGTTTGGGCTAGGATGTAATATTCATAACTCTGAAGGAACATCGATAATAAGATATAAATGTAACAGCATGGCTAAATAGTCACAAGGTATAAATATTTTCAAAGTCACTGTAACATATAGTAGAGTTTAGATATAAACTTAAAAGGATATAAACGTGGCTAGGAGTTGGCTCAGCTAATGGGCATCAGGAAACACAGGCAGAGCCATGTACAAAGAAATGACTATGCCTAACAAACTGGACAGTATTAACTTCCTCCCCCGCAAAGAGCAATCTACAATCTTCAAACTTATAACAGGACACACACCTCTGTTAAATTACCATCATAACAAAATAAATTCCACACAACTCCCCCTTTGTAGACACTGCGCGCACCTTGATGATACTGTAATCCATATCCTTTTTGTATGCCCCCTCCTAATCCACCTTAGGCAGACCCTACTACCACTACAGCCCAACATAACCAACACCCTGTATGGCAATGCTGAACAACTGAAGAAAACATCACTCTATTTTTCCTTGGCACAGTCTGCAAAATAGCTCACAGCTCAGCAGCAAAAGTTAGCTAGATTTAGAATTTAGACTATTGTCGCCCACGGATAAACCTGTATAGGAGAACAATTGAAAGGGGCTGTAGATCAAAGCTTAAACCAACTAACTCCTTCTGTCTGTTTAATACAACTGTTGTACTCGTCTTCTCAAACACACCCATTCTCATATCAAGGTAAAACATTTCACAATTATGTGCTGTGCCAAACAATAAATTAATTTTAAAAATTAATCAAATAGTTAACTAATTATCTGTAATTAATTATTTTGTTTGGTATTGAATACGGGAAATAAATGCTACTTGTGAGATATGTTACTGTCTATGTGAAGTCATTTCCATTCGTGTACTCCCACGTCTGATTTTCGGATCAAGTTGAAGTTTCGCATTATGATTCATTCTCCCTCAGGGCCCCCACATGAGGAGTCCCCCAAATGAATGTCCTAATTTTTTTTTACATTAAATAATGAATATTATTCTACTGTCATGTATTCTTGCTATTCATGTAGACAAAATACTAGACAGACTCGATGTTACAGATGACATTTGCTGCACAGAAAGCACGACGTGAGACGATATGAATTGAGATTTGTCACTTGTGCATTACCTCGACAATAAACAAATGCATTATTCATTTTAAAAAAAAGTCTTAATTATTTTTTAATTTATTTTTTTAATCCTGTACCAATTGAAATTTAAATATATATTAATTAATTGTATTATCTCATGTCATGATGTCAAATGTCACAATTCAGGAGCCACTAAGTCAATCCACCCGGGCTCCTAGCTACTTGCATAAAGTTACATTTTAGAAGTCCGAGGTACTCATGCTTGGTCTTCTTTCAAGGATAAACATATGGCATGAGTGGTATTACCAGCAGATGACATGTAGTTATATTTCATTGTATAGTAACTGTAAAACTCTTTTGAAATGCAGGAGTTTTCAAATTTTGGATATTTGTAAAATTAGAAGCGATAGTAAAGTATGGATTCGTTTCTGTCATATTTTTATTTTAATGATTTAGAAGTTTCTGTCATAGACATACTTAATATAAATATAGACTGGAAAAAGTAAGTAACTTTATGTAACTTGAAAACATGTATATTTATTGAATTCAGATTTCCGAATAATGACAAATAAAAACAAGATTACAAAGAGAGTTTGTGTGATACACAAACTCAGAGGCGGCCCCCGTCGAAGTCGGATCCCTGTCAGATCCGCCTATTCGCAAGATGTTTCGGATGTTCCTTCTAAGTCCCTGGCTCAATTCCTGTATGCTCCCATCCTTAAACTATCGCAATATTTCTGAAAGAACAGTAAAGGTTAAATCATATTTTCAAAAGCCTTTAGTGTTTTTTTCTAACCGTGACGGACAGACCAACCAACAGATAAAACGCACAAAAATATGCTTGTTTCATTCTAATGGGGGTACTAAACAATTTTTTTTTTAAAAATCAGATTTTTAAAAAAATTTAAGAAATTTGTTTAGAATCAAGTCATTTCCGGCCTTTACGCTAGTACACGAAAGCCGCTGCTAAAAGTTCATTTTAAAAAATGTGCGTGATATCCGTATAGACAGTGCATTTCTTATAGTAACATTTCCTCCCTTAATTTTACGTAATTGTTTCAGAATTGGTGTTTGACAGACGGACAGACAGACAGACAGAAAGAAATTCATTTTAAAAAATGTGCGTGATATCTACATGCCAAGAGCATTTTTTCTAGTAACATTTCCTCCCTTAGATTTACGTAATTGCTTCACAATTGGTGTTTTATTATTAAAAAATCGCTTGCATAATTAATTTTATAAATTAAACGGTTTGCTTTTAGAAAACTAAAAGTAGCCGTTGCACCTAAACTTTTCAAGCCGCATTTAATGGTGAAAAAATATTTTTCGTATCTCTTCTAGTTTTGGCGCCCTGAGTGTGACAGACGGACAGACGGACAGACGGACACTTTGCACAAACCTAATAGCGGCTTTTTCCCCTTACGAGGGCCGCTAAAAATTGCATAATCTTCAGTCTTAGAGATTAAACAAAATTTACAGACATAAAATAAAGTACTTACAATTACAATTCACAAATTTTCATTTCATAAAACTCTCTTATTGGTCTATATTTATTTATGTCTATGGTTTCTGTATTCTAACTACAAATTAAAAGTAGAATAAACGAAAAAATCCAAATCATTTGTAAAAGATCTTTTTGAAGAGAAATTAAGATAGCAAGATATTGCAGTGGGTTATAACCATAGACATAGATAAATATAGACTAGAAAAAGGAAGTAACTTTATGTAACTTAAAAACATGTATATCTATTGAATTCGGATTTCCAAATTATGAAAAATTTAAAAATTGTATGATCTTCAGTCTTAGAGATGAAACAAAATTAATAGACATAAAATAAAATACACACAATAGCAATTCACAAATTTTCATTTCATAAAACTCACTTATTGGCCAGTCTATATTTATTTATGTCTATTGTTATAACGTACAATAGAGTTTCAGCTTGTGTTGGTATCAACTTACAACTTACTGATTCATCTTGTTATCTAAGAAAGGTAACTGCACTTCTCGCACAACCATCGTCGATATCGTTTTATCCCCCGTTTTTGTGTTATTTTTTGTTTTATAATTGCTCAGGAAAATGTGAATAAATAGTGTACCCTAACGAAAAAAAAGCTGTTTTAAAGTGTGTGAACGTATATCTCCAAGGTATATTAAAGGTAGCATGAAGTAATTAGTGTGATTAAACCTGTACACTTCGATGAAGTCTTTCAAATAGACACACAACTTTTAAATGGTTCTTTTACTTCTAGTATACATGTTTTATTATAAATTGATTTATTGTTTTATTGGAAATAGATGCCAGTTAACACCATTAACTACGAATATTACATATCATAGGATTATATTAGTCAGTCAAAATTAATCTCAGAGCAAAACTTATATTTTATTTCCCTGAAATGTCGTCATTAATAGCATATGACAAGAACACGAACGTTCGTAACTAAATGAAAAAAATGTGACATTTTGCACATGGAATAGATTTCAAAAAAATATTTAAAAGTTTTACTGATAAAATCAAATATTTACATCTCATATGTTTACATATTTTTACAAAGCTTTTATAAACTCACTCTGTCTGTCTGTCTGTCTGGGTGGAATCTTGTACACATTATTTCTCTCACTTCCCATTCTCGAATCAAGTTGAAACTTTTGTACAATTGTTCAATGTCGAAGACAACCCATGAATCAATAAAAAAAATACCCAGCTAGTTTATCTTAGTCGTATTCAATTGATTTCGTTTTATAGAAAAAAAAGCTGCCACCCAGCACTCCAAAACTAGTTAAAAACTTAGATTCACATCTGAAGTAATTTTTTCTTAAAACAATAATCTTTAATTTATTTAAGAGAAAATAAAATTTTAACAGCAATAAAATAACCCATTTTTAACGTTTAAGATGTTTAACTGAGAACACGCTAGCGCTGTACCAATATCTCCAAATGATTCTAATATAGAAACTGCGGATGTGTCTACTCTATTATACACTCCGGGTCGTCTAAATCACAATCGTCGCAGCATTCATCGTTGTCGCAACAGCATTCACACTGGGAATCTTCATGTTGATTGTAGATGATACTGTTTGTATAATCTCTGTAAGAGAATAAATACACTTATCAATACATCTTTATTAAACCAACATTGTCTGTAGGATCTCTGTTAGACTGTAAATACACATATTAATAAATTCTTATTTTATTTCATTATATCAGGAGAAAGAATGATCGATTTATAGGGAAGTCAAATTATGAGGAGGTGGGATTCCATTGTCAAGAGGATGATTCATCTGCCCCCTCCCCTATCATACTCCAACCCACCCCTGTCGATTGATAATTCAACACGGCTCTGTGCAGAGCAAAAAAAATCCCAAGACACAACAGTGTTTAATAGATCTACATTTAGCATATATGACAAATAAGTAGGTCTAGCTACATCCAAGATTCTGTTTTACAAAATTAACAAACAAACAAACAACAGAATTGAAAGACTACTACCTTAAAAACATCTGTTTTCAATCCTGGATGAATTAAAACCTAGTTGTTCTGTTCCTTTCTAGCGACCGAAAGACTGCAAACTGACAAGTTGAATAGTATCTATTTAGTCACAGAGTCACAGTGAAGTGAATGTTTAGTCCAGTCCTTTCAAAACGGGAGACAAACCTTGATTTAAAAACACATCAACTAGTACTGAGTTACAACCCATCACGTAGTGAAACCCTAACAAAACTGATGTACAAAATATTAAACTGTAAATCGACTGTTATAAACAAAGTACATTCCGTTGAGAATCCCTGAGAAAGCTGAGGTGTGTGGTCATTAAGAGGAGAAATTTGAAGTTCTCCACTAGTGACAGGGGGGAGAGACAAGTTTTTATTTTATAACTTACTCGTGTGGTCGTGGTTGCTGTGTTTGCACATCATTGTAAACATCGCAGGTTTGACGAACATTGTACAATAGATGAGGGTCGTAAGCAATCGCTGTATAAGGTTCGAATCCTGATTGAGCGTATGCACTATTATCTGAGTAGCGAGACCATTCCTGCTCTTGGCTTTGTTCGGTTTTAGAGTGAGAACTATCAACTAGTGTAGTGCTCATACTGACACTGAAAACAATAAAATAACTTTCTCAAAATAAATGCACCAAAATAAATGCATGCCAACTTTTTTATATGTACGTAGGCCTAAACTAATTTTTAAACAAGATTTATAATTCCATGCTAATAATAGCCGTGTTATAAACTATTTTCACATTAAAAATAAAGACAAAGAGTCATGCTATAGAAATTTAGGGTTAGGGTATTGATTGGGTCAAGGAAAAATAGTCCTCGAAAACACAACAACGGCACCTGAATTCAACAACTGGAAGACCTGCATTCCGTCGACGACATCTGCCTGTACGCAGCAAAACTCGCAGGTCAAATTAACCAAACTCTCAAAAGAAGCAAAAAAAAAAAGGTGGGACTACTGACTAACGAAAGAAAGCCGAAGCCATTTGGATCAATAATCAACAAGAGAGCCCTGTTGTACAACAGGGGAGAACATCCACGTTACGGACCATTTCATCTAACATCATGAAAGTAGGTTCAGATAAGACGGCAGAACTTATGACGTTATACAAAATCGCATTAACTCCTTCTCTCCTAATTTACGACTGCCTAACCATTAAACTAAATGGATTTTTAGATTTATAAACATTAATTTGTGCTGTTTAAAAAGTGTATACATTTTCTCCTATAATTCTATACCAAACATAATATGTTCTGATAACAAAAAAATTATTGAAATTTAATCTTAACAGGATAATGAAATACAAATGAGCAAAATGAATAATACTATCGGAATGAGGAAAATAATTACGGAAAGAGTTAATAAAATTAAGTTTGACTTTACCACTCTACATACTATCCAAAGCAATGTTTTAATAGAATAAGATTGTGTCTTCCTTCTATATGCTTAAGAGACACGAAGAGTCAGAAAAGCAAATCAAAGAACTCCAGATCTTCACCAACAGTCCCACGTGCCGGATCCTTGGAATTACGCGGCACGAAAAAGATATCTACTGTTAACTGAGAACCTATCAAAAACATATAGTACATAACATCAATATAAAAAAAATGGCGCTGGATAGGACACACCAAGCGAAAACATGCACTGAATTGGGATCTAAAGAAAATGATTTAATTGGTCAAACCCAAACAAAAAAAGGACTAGTTTGGTCATCAGTGAAGCTGAGAATACTGGAATGACATGGGAGCAGTCGAAGAAAGCTGATCAGAACATTGTTCGATGGTTAAGTTTATCTTAAAAATTTCCTAAACAGACCTAGACAGTCAGACAGACAGACAGACAGACAGAGGGAGTTGATTTAAGCTTCGTAAAAAGGTTTGTTACTATTAATGAAACAGAAGTAGTATGTAAAGTTATATATTGTCAATATTTTGGTAATCCTGCTATATACATTTAATTTTCATTACTATGCAAATCTACCTAGCTTAAAAAAAATGTTCATATCGACTTTTTAAAACTGTAATTAAAAAACAATATCAGGTGGCCGAGCCTTGCTCGGTTTAATAATTTCATAAGAAAGGTTATATACCCGAAGTCATTTTGGGATTTTTTTTATAATTACGAAAATGAACGATCGGATAAAGACTACGAATCTGAAGAGTTTCTTAAGTGTTCTGTTTGTTCTAAATGTAAATTGGTACGTTCATACATTTAATTTTGGAATTAGTATATTCAATTATGGCTTTAGTACGAAACATCGAGTGACGCAAATTTCTACGTTATTGGGTAAAACTGCAAAGACTTTCTTCCAAGCCAATAATAGTAGGCCTACGATAGTTTTACGCTGTCTAGACTGTAGGAGGACTTAAGAGACTTGATATTTAATCGCCATGTACAATTACATACAGAACAAACAGAACACTAAAGAAACTCTTCAGATTATTTTACGGGATATGTGCCCTGCTCAGCCAGACTGTCAGACTATAAGAAGTTCATACCGGCTTTTGCCATCCATCTATCCCAGTGGTGCTACTGGTGCTACAGCCCATGGAAGGATATGGCCTGCTTTTACACATCCCTCCATTCAGATATCTCCTAGGCCTTTCGTCACCACGCCCTAACCCCAAGTTTTTTACTGAGGTTTATAGTTAAATCAAAAGTGGCTGCAGCGTACGCAAACTCGTTGACCGCTAGCTAGATATCTTGTTCAGTGTGAGAAAGTAAGGCGTAGAGCAACTGTGTAATCACCATTTCCTTTGTTTTGGTACGGGACATTAGACACTGAAGCATGAGCACATGGTCATAATTTTACCAGCAAAATAATAATTATAATAAGGCTTGACATCAAATCCGAAGATTAATGAGGAATCTACACCGCTCTACGCAATTAAAGTGTAAACAATTTATTAAGCACTTAAAACGCAATAACTAATCATACATCGGTATATTTAATTTCATGACTTTCCTTCCATAGTTCTATAAATATCAGGTGGCCGAGCCTTGCTCGGTTAATAAATGCCCTGCCCAGCCTGACTGTCGGACAATAAGAAGTTCATAGCGGCTTTTGCCATCCATCCATCCTAGTGGTGCTACAGCCCGTGGTCTGCTTTTGGTTTTACACATCCCTTCATTCATATCTCTAAACGCGTTCTTGTTTGCAAAGAAGTACACTATAGTAAGCCTAGTGACGTATGCAGCGTTTTTCCCGTTTACGTCATGGAAAACTTTCATTCATAAATTTTCCATTTCATTCATAAAGTATTCTGACCAAAATTAAATTGAGACATTTTCATATCGAAATAACGGTCGAACTCGAGTTTTCCCGATGTGGCCAATGAGTTCAGATTTTTTTTCTCACTAATACGCACATTCCTTGAAATTTTAAAGAAAATCGTTAGAGCCGTTTTCGAAATAAAATTTATAAATAAATAAATATATATATATACAAGAATTGCTCGCTTAAGAGTATTAAATATCAGGTGGCCGAGCCTTGCTCGGTTTATTAAATGTCCTGCCCAGCCTGACTGTCGGACAATAAGAAGTTCATGCCGGCTTTTGCCATCCATCCATCCATCCCAGTGGTGCTACAGCCCGTGGTCTGCTTTTAGTTTTACACATCCCTTCATTCGTATCTCTAAACGCGTTCTTGTTTGGAAAGAAATATTTTAGTGTTCTAGGGTAAGCCTAGTGACGTAAGCAGCGTTATTTCCGTTTACGTCATGGAAAACTTTCATTCATAAATTATTCTAACCAAAATTAATGGTCTGCTTTTAGTTTTACACATACCTTCATTCATATCTCTAAATGTTTGCAAAGAAATATTTTAGTGTTCTAGGGTAAGCCTAGTGACGTAAGCAGAGTTTTTCCCGTTTACGTCACGGAAAACTTTCATTCATAAATTTTCCATTTCATTCATAAATTATTCTAAGATTGAGACATTTTCATATCGAAATAACGGTCGAACTCGAGTTTTCCCGATGTGCCCAATGAGCTGAAA
>JADKLZ010013558.1:1672-13005 GCA_021533235.1 Biomphalaria straminea | reverse complement strand
AGAAATGTGGATAGAGAAATGTGGATAGAGAAATGTGGATACAGAAATGTGGATAGAGAAATGTGGATACAGAAATGTGGATAGAGAAATGTGGATAGAGAAATGTGGATAGAGAAATGTGGATAGAGAAATGTGAATAGAGAAATGTGAATAGAGAAATGTGGATAGAGAAATGTGGATAGAGAAATGTGGATACAGAAATGTGGATAGAGAAATGTGGATAGAGAAATGTAGAGGTGCAGATCTTAGAAAAAAAAATGGTCACATCCTTAGAAAAGATTCCAAATCCCCGATGATCTTTAGGAGTGGACCTTCAGAAAACGCAAACACGACGGTACGAACAATTGTGTACTTATTCCCAATAGCTGCTGTAAATGAATTTTAACGTCAAATTTATTTCTGGCATTGCTTTACAGCAACCAGGATAATGTCGCGAGAATTTATAAGATGTATGAGCAGCCCATGATGTTTTACATAATGCGTGGATTGCGACCCGATTATACGATTTGATATGTACATATGTATATCTAATGTCTCTCTTAGAGGGTCTATAGATAGACGGTTCATATAGGGGTGTTTATCGTGTGGCTTTCCTACAATGGTGATATGCTTACAGGGAGGTAGTTATAAAACGTTATAGTATTAGAGGCATTATTTTATACAGAAAATGATTTTTACAAATTTAAAGGGTGGTAATTTATTTTAATTTCATGCCTATTACGTACGTAGTTTTAAAAAAAAATTATATCCCTTATCTAGTTAAATCTGTTTGTCCTTTATTTTATGCATTAAAATAGAATTCTGATTATTTTTGCTTGATTAAATTAAATTAGGAACTTTGTTTATGGCCATTTCAAAAAGTGTCTTAGCTCCCTTGTTTTTCTCCGGTGCTTCACATAGACTTGCACTTAAAAAAACATAAAACAATGGGGGGAAAAAAACCCAGACGTAAAACATTACATCCTGCTTTGAATAAAACAGAAATATGAACGTGTGATGGTCATTGCTGGGTGGGAAGTGATCGGTTCCGTTGTGAGAGAAATTTAAGATAAAACAAACAAATAAATATCAAGAGACAGAAAGAGAGAAAGAGCGCGATATAGAGTAAGTGAATTGAAAGGGAGAGACATACAGAGAGAGAGAGAGAGAGGCATAGAGAGCGAGAAAGAGTGAGTGAGAGAAAAAGAAAGAGACAGATTGAGAGAGAGAGAGAGAGACGGAGAGAGACAGAGAGAGGGTGAGAGTAAAAGTGAGATACGGAGACAGAAAGTTATTAACTTTTATAATTTGTTTGGAAGTACAGACCATGACGTCATCGACAGGATTTAAACCACTTACAAGATAAGGTCACTCGTACTTGCAGAAGCAAATATAACTGATATACCTTGACCCGAGTCTGTTGGAGACTAGACTCTCACAGAATTAGTTTTAACACTCTCCGTCTCTCTCTCTCTCTCTCTTTTTCTATCTCTTCATATTTCTTTTTAAAGATTCGGACAGGTTTTGAAACTGGCGACCGACTTAAGAATTGCGACTCATTGGAACGACGCTAAAACAAACATATGTAAATTGATAGCACGAGATTGGTTGTATCTGCAAGTAGCCCACCACCCAACACCTCCAAGGTGTGTCTAGTTCCGGTTCATCACTGGGTGCCGCTCAAGACACGTCCACACAGTCTCATTACCTTGGCCAATAAATGTATTACAAAAGTGGACACGAAGGAGAAGAAATTATCCAATTTTACAAGCCTCCTTTACGGCGTTGAGATCCTTCAGCGTAAGCAAAGTGGTTGTAGTACTGTTATGGATTGTGTGTGTGTGTGTTTTTATGGTGACGGTGGGAAAAAGTTAACGATTGGTTCTGAATGATGCAAGATATGTGGCAATGTCATCAGCAGCCTTAGTTAGAACAAACGACTCAAGAACGTGGGACCGAAAGGCTGTGTTATTGTAGCGTGTTAGATTTTGTTAATAAATATTTTAAGTAAGGTCTAGTACAGTTATTTCATCTCATATCAACTTTTGTCTACCTTATAATAAAAGTAACATTTAGTTTTCTTCCCCTAAAAAAAAAGTTACTCCACTTATTTCAAGTTTTATAAGTTAAGATTATAATGCGCCAAAAGCGGTATAGTTGTCTACCAACAGATTGGTGCTAAAACCCAATGGCCGTCAACAACAACTATCACCAATTTCAAAGAGGTATGTGAAGTTATTTGTGGGTCAAGCACCTGTTTTTTACTCACTCTAAATCGGACCCTCTAGTTCCAACAGGTCGTCTACAATGCAGACATAGAAGATACAAACTAAACAGAAAAACAACAAACACAAACAGAAACATAATCTTTAGTTTCGGGACGGGTTTCCACCCCCCAGCACTAACCCTACCCACAACAGCAGGCCGCCCTGTTTGTTTGTTCTATTTTCCCCGGTAGACATATGGCTAGGCCGTGACCCCGGGAGCCAATGTTAGGTTTATATTAAGTTTTATTATTACTTCTATCAACAGAGTCAACACGCGAATGAAATAAGAAGAGAACGAGCAATAGCCAGGCAGACGTCCTAGAGAAGTGAATGGCGGGAGAATCACGTGACACCAATAAGGGAAAACATATGGCGAAAATATTCTATATAGGCTTTGTAACATGACTTAGTAGTCACGTGATGCATGGTCGTCTGGTATGTGTCCTGGAATGTCTCCTCGATGGCACCCGGTTCGAACTCTGCCCTTCGCCATCCCCTGTCGTTCTGCTGGAGGTTTGGGCTAGGATGTAATATTCACAACTCTGAAGGAACATCGATAATAAGATATAAATGTAACAGCATGGCTCAATAGTCACAAGACATAAATATTTTGAAAGTCACTGTAACATATAGTAGAGTTTAGATATAAACTTAAAAGGATATAAACGGTGGCTAGGAGTTGGCTCAGCTAATGGGCATCAGGAAACACAGGCAGAGCAATGTACAAAGAAATGACTATGGCTAACAAACTGGACAGTTTTAACTTCCTCCCCAACAAAGAGCAATCTACAATCTTCAAACTTATAACAGGACACACACCTCTGTTAAATTACCATCATAACAAAATAATTCCACACAACTCCCCCTTTGTAGACACTGCGCGCACCCTGATGGTACTGTAATCCATATCCTTTTTGAATGCCCCTCCCTAATCCCTTTTAGGCAGACCCTACTACCACTACAGCCCAACATAACCAACACCCTGTATGGCAATGCTGAACAACTGAAGAAAACATCCCTCTATTTTTCCTTGGCACAGTCTGCAAAATAGCTCACATCTCAGCAGCAAAAGTTAGCTAGATTTAAACTACTGTCGCCCACTGATAAACCTGTATAGGAGAACAATTGAAAGGGGCTGTAGATCAAAGCTTAAACTAACTCCTTCTGTCTGTTTAATACAATTGTTGTACTCGTCTTCTCTAACACACCTATTCTCATATCAAGTTAAAACATTTCACAATTATGTGCTGTGCCAAATAATAAATTAATTTTAAAAATTAATCAAATAGTTAATTAATTATCTGTAATTAATTATTTTGTTTGGTATTGAATGCGGGAAATAAATGCTACTTGTGAAATATGTGGCTGTATATGTGAAGTCATTTCCATTCTTGTGATTTGTACTCCCACGTCTGATTTTCGGATCAAGTTGAAGTTTCGCACTATGATTCATTCTCCCTCAGGGCCCCCACATGAGGAGTCCCCCAAATGAATGTCCTAATTTTTTTTTTACATTAAATAATGAATATTATTCTACTGTCATGTATTCTTGCTATTCATGTAGACAAACTACTAGGCAGACTCGATGTTACAGATGACATTTGCTGCACAGAAAGCACGACGTGAGACGATATGAATTGAGATTTGTCACTTGTGCATTAACTCGACAATAAACAAATGCATTATTCATTTTTAAAAAAGTCTTAATTATTTTTTTAATTTATTTTTTTAATCCTGTACCAATTGAAATTTAAATATATATTAATTAATTGTATTATCTCATGTCATGATGTCAAATGTCACAATTCAGGAGCCACTAAGTCAATCCACCCGGGCTCCTAGCTACTTGCATAAAGTTACATTTTAGAAGTCCGAGGTACTCATGCTTGGTCTTCTTTCAAGGATAAACATATGGCATGAGTGGTATTACCAGCAGATGACATGTAGTTATATTTCATTGTATAGTAACTGTAAAACTCTTTTGAAATGCAGGAGTTTTCAAATTTTGGATATTTGTAAAATTAGAAGCGATAGTAAAGTATGGATTCGTTTCTGTCATATTTTTATTTTAATGATTTAGAAGTTTCTGTCATAGACATACTTAATATAAATATAGACTGGAAAAAGTAAGTAACTTTATGTAACTTGAAAACATGTATATTTATTGAATTCAGATTTCCGAATAATGACAAATAAAAACAAGATTACAAAGAGAGTTTGTGTGATACACAAACTCAGAGGCGGCCCCCGTCGAAGTCGGATCCCTGTCAGATCCGCCTATTCGCAAGATGTTTCGGATGTTCCTTCTAAGTCCCTGGCTCAATTCCTGTATGCTCCCATCCTTAAACTATCGCAATATTTCTGAAAGAACAGTAAAGGTTAAATCATATTTTCAAAAGCCTTTAGTGTTTTTTTCTAACCGTGACGGACAGACCAACCAACAGATAAAACGCACAAAAATATGCTTGTTTCATTCTAATGGGGGTACTAAACAATTTTTTTTTTAAAAATCAGATTTTTAAAAAAATTTAAGAAATTTGTTTAGAATCAAGTCATTTCCGGCCTTTACGCTAGTACACGAAAGCCGCTGCTAAAAGTTCATTTTAAAAAATGTGCGTGATATCCGTATAGACAGTGCATTTCTTATAGTAACATTTCCTCCCTTAATTTTACGTAATTGTTTCAGAATTGGTGTTTGACAGACGGACAGACAGACAGACAGAAAGAAATTCATTTTAAAAAATGTGCGTGATATCTACATGCCAAGAGCATTTTTTCTAGTAACATTTCCTCCCTTAGATTTACGTAATTGCTTCACAATTGGTGTTTTATTATTAAAAAATCGCTTGCATAATAATTTTTATAAATTAAACGGTTTGCTTTTAGAAAACTAAAAGTAGCCGTTGCACCTAAACTTTTCAAGCCGCATTTAATGGTGAAAAAATATTTTTCGTATCTCTTCTAGTTTTGGCGCCCTGAGTGTGACAGACGGACAGACGGACAGACGGACACTTTGCACAAACCTAATAGCGGCTTTTTCCCCTTACGAGGGCCGCTAAAAATTGCATAATCTTCAGTCTTAGAGATTAAACAAAATTTACAGACATAAAATAAAGTACTTACAATTACAATTCACAAATTTTCATTTCATAAAACTCTCTTATTGGTCTATATTTATTTATGTCTATGGTTTCTGTATTCTAACTACAAATTAAAAGTAGAATAAACGAAAAAATCCAAATCATTTGTAAAAGATCTTTTTGAAGAGAAATTAAGATAGCAAGATATTGCAGTGGGTTATAACCATAGACATAGATAAATATAGACTAGAAAAAGGAAGTAACTTTATGTAACTTAAAAACATGTATATCTATTGAATTCGGATTTCCAAATTATGAAAAATTTAAAAATTGTATGATCTTCAGTCTTAGAGATGAAACAAAATTAATAGACATAAAATAAAATACACACAATAGCAATTCACAAATTTTCATTTCATAAAACTCACTTATTGGCCAGTCTATATTTATTTATGTCTATTGTTATAACGTACAATAGAGTTTCAGCTTGTGTTGGTATCAACTTACAACTTACTGATTCATCTTGTTATCTAAGAAAGGTAACTGCACTTCTCGCACAACCATCGTCGATATCGTTTTATCCCCCGTTTTTGTGTTATTTTTTGTTTTATAATTGCTCAGGAAAATGTGAATAAATAGTGTACCCTAACGAAAAAAAAAAGCTGTTTTAAAGTGTGTGAACGTATATCTCCAAGGTATATTAAAGGTAGCATGACGTGATTAGTGTGATTAAACCTCTACACTTCGATGAAGTCTTTCAAATAGACACACAACTTTTAAATGGTTCTTTTACGTCTAGTATTCATGTTTTTATTATAAATTGATTTATTGTTTTATTGGAAATAGATGCCAGTTAACACCATCAACTACGAATATTACATATCATAGGATTATATTAGTCAGTCAAAATTAATTTCAGAGCAAAACTTATATTTTATTTCCCTGAAATGTCGTCATTAATAGCATATGACAAGAACACGGTCGTTCGTAACTAAATGAAAAAAATGTGACATTTTGCACATGGAATAGATTTCAAAAAAATATTTAAAAGTTTTACTGATAAAAACAAATATATACATCTCATTTGTTTACATATTTTTACAAAGCTTTTATAAACTCACTCTGTCTGTCTGTCTGGTTGGAATCTTGTACACATTATTTCTCTCACTTCCCATTCTCGGATCAAGTTGAAACTTTTGTACAATTGTTCAATGTCGAAGACAACCCAAGAATCAATTAAAAAATTACCCAGTTAGTTTATCTTAGTCGTATTCAATTGATTTCGCTTTATAAAAAAAAAGCTGCCACCCAGCAATCCAGGACTAGTTAAAAACTTAGATTCACATCTGAAGTAATATTTTCTTAAAACAATAATCTTTAATTTATTTAAGAGAAAATAAAATTTTAACAGCAATAAAATAACCCATTTTTAATGTTTAAGATGTTTAACTGAGAACACGCTAGCGCTGTACCAATATCTCCAAATGTTTCTAATATAGTAACTGCGGATGTGTCTACTCTATTATACACTCCGGGTCGTCTAAATCACAATCGTCGCAGCATTCATCGTTGTCGCAACAGCATTCACACTGGGAATCTTCATGTTGATTGTAGATGATACTGTTTGTATAATCTCTGTAAGAGAATAAATACACTTATCAATACATCTTTATTAAACCAACATTGTCTGTAGGATCTCTGTTAGACTGTAAATACACATATTAATAAATTCTTATTTTATTTCATTATATCAGGAGAAAGAATGATCGATTTATAGGGAAGTCAAATTATGAGGAGGTGGGATTCCATTGTCAAGAGGATGATTCATCTGCCTCCTCCCCTATCATACTCCAACCCACCCGTGTCGATTGATAATTCAACACGGCTCTGTGCAGAGAAAAAAAATCCCTAGGCACAACAGTGTTTAATAGATCTACATTTAGCATCTGTGACAAAGTGAGTAGGTCTAGCTACATCCAAGATTCTGTTTTACAAAAGTAACAAACAAACAAACAAACAAAAGAATTGAAAGACTACTAACTTAAATACAAAACATCTGTCTTCAATCCTGGATGAATTAAAACCTAGTTGTCCTTTCTAGCGACCGAAAGACTGCAAACTGACAAGTTGAATAGTATCTATTTAGTCACAGAGTCACAGTGAAGTGAATGTTTAGTCCAGTCCTTTCAAAACGGGAGACAAACCTTGATTTAAAAACACATCAACTAGTACTGAGTTACAACCCATCACGTAGTGAAACCCTAACAAAACTGATGTACAAAATATTAAACTGTAAATCGACTGTTATAAACGAAGTACATTCCGTAGAGAATCCCTGAGAAAGCTGAGGTGTGTGATCATTAAGTGGAGAAATTATAAGTTCTCCACTAGTGACAGGGGGGAGAGACAGGTTTTTATTTTATAACTTACTCGTGTGGTCGTGGTTGCTGTGTTTGCACATCATTGTAAATATCGCAGGTTTGACGAACATTGTACAATAGATGAGGGTCGTAAGCAATCGCTGTATAAGGTTCGAATCCTGATTGAGCGTATGCACTATTATCTGAGTAGCGAGACCTTTCCTGTTCTTGGCTTTGTTCGGTTTCAGAGTGAGAACTATCAACTAGTGTAGTGCTCATACTGACACTGAAAACAATATAATAACTTTATCAAAATAAATGCTTCAAAATAAATGCAGGCCTAAACTAATTTTTAAACAAGATTTATAATTCCATGCTAATAATAGCCCTGTTATAAACTATTTTCACATTAAAAATAAAGAAAAAGAGTCAAGCTATAGAAATTTAATGTTAGGGTATTGATTGGGTCAAGAAAAATAGTCCTCGAAAACACAACAACGGCACCTGAATTCAACAACCGGAAGACCTGCATTCCGTCGACGACATCTGCCTGTACGCAGCAAAATTCGCAGGTCAAATTAATCAAACTCTCAAAAGAACCAAAAAAGAAGGTGGGACTACTGACTAACGAAAGAAAGCCGAAGCCATTTGGATCAATAATCAACAAGAGAGCCCTGTTGTACAACAGGGGAGAACATCCACGTTACGGACCATTTCATCTAACATCATGAAAGTAGGTTCAGATAAGACGGCAGAACTGATGACGTTATACAAAATCGCATTAACTCCTTCTCTCCTAAGTTACGATTGCCTAACCATTAAACTAAATGGATTTTTAGATTTATAAACATTAATTTGTGCTGCTTGAAAAGTGTATACATTTTCTCCTATAATTCTATACCAAACATAATATGTTCTGATAACAAAAAAATTTATTGAAATTTAATCATAACAGGATAATGAAATACAAATGAACACAATGAATAATACTATCGGAATGAGGAAAATAATTACGGAAAGAGTTAATAAAATTAAGTTTGACTTTACCACTCTACATACTATCCAAAGCAATGTTTTAATAGAACAAGATTGTGTCTTCCTTCTATATGCTTAAGAGACACGAAGAGTCAGAAAAGCAAATCAAAGAACTCCAGATCTTCACCAACAGTCCCACATGCCCGATCCTTGGAATTACGCGGCACGAAAAAGATATCTACTGTTAACTGAGAACCTATCAAAAACATATAGTACATAACATCGATATAAAAAAATGGCGCTGGATAGGACACACCAAGCGAAAACATGCACTGAATTGGGATCTAAAGAAAATGATTTAATTGGTCAAACCCAAACAAAAAAAAGGACTAGTTTGGTCATCAGTGAAGCTGAGAATACTGGAATGACATGGGAGCAGTCGAAGAAAGCTGATCAGAACATTGTTCGATGGTTAAGTTTATCTTAAAAATTTCCTAAACAGACCTAAACAGTCAGACAGACAGACAGACAGAGGGAGTTGATTTAAGCTTCGTAAAAAGGTTTGTTACTATTAATGAAACAGAAGTAGTATGTAAAGTCAATATTTTGGTAATCCTGCTATATACATTTAATTTTCATTACTATGCAAATCTACCTAGCTTAAAAAAAATGTTCATATCGATTTTTTAAAACTGTAATTAAAAAACAATATCAGGTGGCCGAGCCTTGCTCGGTTTAATAATTTCATAAGAAAGGTCATATACCCGAAGTCATTTTGGGATTTTTTTTATAATTACGAAAATGAACGATCGGATAAAGACTAAGAATCTGAAGAGTTTCTTAAGTGTTCTGTTTGTTCTAAATGTAAATTGGTACGTTCAGACATTTAATTTTGGAATTAGTATATTCAATTATGGCTTTAGTACGAAACATCGAGTGACGCAAATTTCTACGTTATTGGGTAAAACTGCAAAGACTTTCTTCCAAGCCAATAATAGTAGGCCTACGATAGTTTTACGCTGTCTAGACTGTAGGAGGACTTAAGAGACTTGATATTTAATCGCCATGTACAATTACATACAGAACAAACAGAACACTAAAGAAACTCTTCAGATTATTTTACGGGATATGTGCCCTGCTCAGCCAGACTGTCAGACTATAAGAAGTTCATACCGGCTTTTGCCATCCATCTATCCCAGTGGTGCTACTGGTGCTACAGCCCATGGAAGGATATGGCCTGCTTTTACACATCCCTCCATTCAGATACCGCCTAGGCCTTTCGTCACCACGCCCTAGCCCCAAGTTTTTTACTGAGGTTTATAGTTAAATCAAAAGTGGCTGCAGCGTACGCAAACTCGTTGACCGCTAGCTAGATATCTTGTTCAGTGTGAGAAAGTAAGGCGTAGAGCAACTGTGTAATCACCATTTCCTTTGTTTTGGTACGGGACATTAGACACTGAAGCATGAGCACATGGTCATAATTTTACCAGCAAAATAATAATTATAATAAGGCTTGACATCAAATCCGAAGATTAATGAGGAATCTACACCGCTCTACGCAATTAAAGTGTAAACAATTTATTAAGCACTTAAAACGCAATAACTAATCATACATCGGTATATTTAATTTCATGACTTTCCTTCCATAGTTCTATAAATATCAGGTGGCCGAGCCTTGCTCGGTTAATAAATGCCCTGCCCAGCCTGACTGTCGGACAATAAGAAGTTCATAGCGGCTTTTGCCATCCATCCATCCTAGTGGTGCTACAGCCCGTGGTCTGCTTTTGGTTTTACACATCCCTTCATTCATATCTCTAAACGCGTTCTTGTTTGCAAAGAAGTACACTATAGTAAGCCTAGTGACGTATGCAGCGTTTTTCCCGTTTACGTCATGGAAAACTTTCATTCATAAATTTTCCATTTCATTCATAAAGTATTCTGACCAAAATTAAATTGAGACATTTTCATATCGAAATAACGGTCGAACTCGAGTTTTCCCGATGTGGCCAATGAGTTCAGATTTTTTTTCTCACTAATACGCACATTCCTTGAAATTTTAAAGAAAATCGTTAGAGCCGTTTTCGAAATAAAATTTATAAATAAATAAATATATATATATACAAGAATTGCTCGCTTAAGAGTATTAAATATCAGGTGGCCGAGCCTTGCTCGGTTTATTAAATGTCCTGCCCAGCCTGACTGTCGGACAATAAGAAGTTCATGCCGGCTTTTGCCATCCATCCATCCATCCCAGTGGTGCTACAGCCCGTGGTCTGCTTTTAGTTTTACACATCCCTTCATTCGTATCTCTAAACGCGTTCTTGTTTGGAAAGAAATATTTTAGTGTTCTAGGGTAAGCCTAGTGACGTAAGCAGCGTTATTTCCGTTTACGTCATGGAAAACTTTCATTCATAAATTATTCTAACCAAAATTAATGGTCTGCTTTTAGTTTTACACATACCTTCATTCATATCTCTAAATGTTTGCAAAGAAATATTTTAGTGTTCTAGGGTAAGCCTAGTGACGTAAGCAGAGTTTTTCCCGTTTACGTCACGGAAAACTTTCATTCATAAATTTTCCATTTCATTCATAAATTATTCTAAGATTGAGACATTTTCATATCGAAATAACGGTCGAACTCGAGTTTTCCCGATGTGCCCAATGAGCTGAAA
>JADKLZ010013552.1:0-11983 GCA_021533235.1 Biomphalaria straminea | reverse complement strand
CATGACATTAAAAAAGAACTATAAGTTTTGTTCCGTGCTCACACTTTTCTAAAAACTGTCTCTTCATCTCTCAGCCTCTTTCTGATAGACGCGACTCCATTTTCAAATTCACGACAGAAAAATACTAATTGAAAGTTCTAAGCTACGAAGTTTATAAATCGAGACACAAGCTATCAGGCACCCTGTAACGGGCGTTATCGAAGTTTATGTCTTCGGAATAAATTCTGCTTTTTTTTAATAACGGGACATTGGCTAGTATTGCGTTTTCATTTGAAATTCTGTTTGTTTGTGGTACAAGAGTAGATGTCTTTGCTTGAGCACCACTACAGCCCCTTCACAAAGCAAGTCAAGGCTCAGAGATGATTATAATGATGATGATGATGATGATGATGATGATGATGATGATGAATGCTGTAAAGAATTGAAATATTACATGGCTTGAAAAATGCTAAAAAATTATCATGGTTCTAGGCTGCTAGGTTTCTATTTTCAAATGCACTGTACTCCAAAAAACAAAATGCTAACTATTTTATTCATTTCGGAAGCTATTTATGAATAAATGTAAAATATTAATTTCACCTGAGTGCGCCATTTATAACGAAAAAGTGCCTACTAGATAGTGACTTGTTGACAGATCTTGAGGCTAGAGTTCAAATCTTAGATTATAATGAACACTTAAATTTAGCGTACTGTTGTTTATACTAGAGCAAGATAAACCATGTCGCACTAATAGCGTTCAAACTTAAGATTTAATAATAGAACGAGCCATTCTAAATAAATTTTGCCAATTGAACTCCAAGTCTACTGAAAATAGACACTTACGCCTTTGCTTTTCGCAGGTTATAAAACTATAAGCAGGGCCGGATATGAATATGTGGAGGCCCCCGGGCAGGACTTTTGTGGAGGCGGCTACACTCTTTCGAAAGCTTTAACAAAGATTCATTTATGAATGAAATTACTTATATCTAAAACCATGCTATATTTTATAACTGAGATATAGAGTTCTTGTTTATTTAATCCCAATTTCCTTTTAGAAAATCATTTAATATGCATTTTCATAGTTTTAATTTTAAAGAAGTTTATAATTTGAAAACTTATATAAGTCAAACCACAGTTTTCCAAGTGTGGCTAATTATTTTTTTTTACCGAATATATATATATATATATATATATATATCGCAGGTAAAGGTGGTCTTCGATTCAGTGTTAGAAGAGCTGAGGCCTAGGCTCTTTTGCTGTCCATAGCTCTCTTGGTCACTGTCTTCATCTGGTGCGGTCTAGAGCTATGTCTTCCCAATGGTCAGTATTGATGTTCACTGATTTGAGGTCGCGTTTTATTACATCTATGTAACGGAGGTGGGGGCGACCAGTTTTTCTTAAGTCAGTCGCGAGTTGTCCGTAGAGGATGACTTTCGGTATGCGACTGTCCTCCATCCTGCGAACATGTCCAAGCCAGAGCAGTCGGCGTTGTCTGAGGGCTGTAAAGATGCTGGGAATACCTGATCGTGCAAGGATCTCACTATTGCAATCTTTTTCTTTCCACATGATTTATATAAAATTTCTATTTAAAAATGTTAGTGCCGTTTTCGAGATCGTTGTCCATCCAAGTTCCAGGTTTTGCTTAAGAAGAATTTGCAAGCTGAATAGAGGAATTGTAATAAATAAACACATTGTAATGGATTAGTGTTGGGTCGAACTGCAGCCCATAAAAGCTTCCATTCATCGGCCTGTCTGACCTATCTGGAAGGGATCCAAGCAGATGTCATTTATTACATTCTTATTGTCGATTGTTCGGATCCTAGGACACTTGGGTTAACACCATGAAACTCCCATATATTCCTTCTCTGTCCCACATCAGCCTTTGGCAGGTAGCCATCATAAAAATGACTCCTTGAGAAATGATATGTGGATAGCCTCATGGGTATTGGGGCTCCTTTCCATCCCGGGCAATGTAATAGGATCAGTCATTTTGCTTGTTCATGATACTTCAAATAAAAGTTAACGTCAAGTTCCCCTTTCAGACCTTGTGGTCAATAGGGAAGATGATGTAAAGGGCATCAGTTTCTGTGGCCTACGGTTTACGAGGGTGTCATGTGGCCAGCACAATGACTAATCGCCTTTACGTTTCTCAAATGACCTAAAGAGCCAGACATTAAAAATCCAAGTCTTCGTCAGGATTTGAACCCGGGACCCCCCTTTTCGGAGACAAGTGATTTAATACTCAGCCACGGAGCCTCCAGAGCGGTAAAGCGCTTGACTTCCGAACCGGGGACCGAGATTCGAATCCTGGTAAAGACTGGCATTTTTTATTTCGGGATCTTCGGTCGCCTCTAAGTCTACCCAGCTCTAAAGGGTACCTGACATTAGTTGGGGAAAAGTAAAGGCCGTTGGTCTTTCTGTTGGCCACATGACACCCTCGTTAACCTTAGGCAACAGAAACAGATGGCATTTACATCATCACAAAAAGACAACGACCAGAGGGTGGTTGACACAGTATTCTTTTAAACAAAAACTGCTATTAATATTAATTATAATCAAACTTTATCGCTGTCTAAATAAAAGAGGAAATATATAGTGCAGTGTTGTGTATATATTATATATATTATGCACAGATTAAGTACTAAATTTATCACTATTCTATACAATAGGACGAAATCGTTTTCAGTGTAATAAATCACTAAATAAAGATATATAAAATAATACATTTTATCAGTACTCTTCGATTATCTCCGGATTGAAAGAAAAGCTTTTTATTACAAAGAATTAATACGACCTGAGGCCTTTGGAATGGCTTTGTTAAAAGACGTCTAGACAATTAAGTTTGCAATATCTGCGATCTGTTTCATTAGAATATTTTTGGACATCCATACTTGAAACATGCCACATTGCCCACATAGTCATGGTGATAAGATTGTCTATGACATACAAAAAAAGGAACATTTACAAAGGGGCACTCGAATCTCTCCATAGAAATAAAAATAGCACTGAACCTCAGTATATATGGCTTATTCAGTATAGAGTTTCAAAAAAAATCTGGCATTGAAGGCAGTGATACATTTGATTTATTAATGGTCTAAGTTTCGTTTCAGAAGAATGTCAAAATTTACCTGATGCAAAGTTTCCATTGCGACATCAATGGATATCAATCCATTTGATAAAAGTACATCGCACTGAGTACAGTGGCATTACATTTGTACTGTTAGCACTCAAGTGTAGAATGCAACAACGTTTGAGTACTTTTGGTTAATCTTTTGCAAGTCAGCGGCACATCTTTTGATTGATTCGAAATAAGTGTAAATATTTTGCTGGGTAAGATTTATGGTTTGGATTAAAACTTAAAGAATTTTATTTTTAACATTTATATTAACTTCATCAAATTTCTTTTTTCTTTTTTTTTTAAAGAGCTTAAAATGAAAGAAACAAAGAAAACAATATTAGCCTGCACTTACCGATACAAAAATAACAGTGCTAGAGAGTTTTGTTTCACGCATGGCTTCAGAAATGTAGATGATTACTTCATAGTTCAATCTTTCTGCCGAAAGGCGGGGAAACGGAAGCAGATTCGAACTCGGAGCCCTCGTAACGACAGTCCAAAGCGCATACCATACGACCAAGTAAAGCATTTCATTCGTCACGTAGCGTCTAACCTGTAGCTGCGGGACCTGTAGCACTGAAGAACGTGTTTTAATCTGAGATTTTAATGTAGTTCCCACATAATCCAAACCTCAAGCAAATGGACCGGAAATGATTGCTGGCAGAGTGTGTTTGTGCTTGTGTGTTTCTATGGTGACGGTAGAAAGGGGTTAGTTGTGAATGATGCAAGATAAGTGGCTTTGTCGTCAGTGATCTTAGTTAGGACAGACGACTCCAGAACGTCAGACTGAAAAGACGTGTTGTTGTAGTGAGTTTATATAGAATACTATCGTTTATCATTACTTAAGTCTACTAGGGGACGCGGTGGCTGAACGGTAAGACGGTTGACTTCTGAACCGTGGATCCCGGGTTCGAATCCTGGTAAAGACTGGGATTTTTAATTTCGGGATCTTTGGGCACCTGTGAGTCTACCCAGCTCCAATAGGTACCTGAAATTAGATGGGGAAAAGTAAAGGCGGTTGGTCGTTGTGCTGGCCACATGCCACCCCCCCCCCCCCCATAAACCGTAGGCATCAGAATCAGATGACCTTTACATCATCTGCCCTATAGACCACAAGGTCTGTAAGGGAAACATTACTTTAAGTCAACTACGTTGATTTGATTTTATCTCAAGTTAAATTTGTTTATATTGTGATAAAGTTTTTTTTTAGTTTTGTTCAGAAAAGAAGTTGATCAAGTTGTTTCAAGTTTTATAAGTAAAGATAAAAAAAACGCCTACATCGGTTTAGTTGTCTACCAGCAGTTTGGTGCTACAAGTCAACGACCGTCAACAACACAGAGTTTCACCGTGGTTGACGACATTCCTAAATCGCATACCAAAAATGACGCCCCGCACAACTAAAGCACTTAGAGACTAAACAGAATGATGTTTTAACAGAGACAATAAAAAGTTGTCTCAGGAAATGTGACGCGCCTTTAAAGAATCGACCATCCATTCTTTCTTAACTCTTTCTCTCCGTAATTATTTACCACATTCTGGTGGAATCAACGTTGGTATCGTCGATTCGGAGAGAAAGAGTTAAGTACCTTTACTTCAATGAAGTAGAACTCAATCGGATGCATTGGACATTTTTTGCACAAAGTCAAAGTTTCTGTGGTTATAATAAAGAGTCTTGAAGAAACACAATCCTTCAAAGTACACAAACATGACAGAATAGAGGGGAGGTTCGAGGTTACTAGGGATTGAACCTCAGCCAATCCTTACCAGTGGCAGATGAGGACAGATGGCGGTAAAACGGGATGATGCCCAATTACTGAATTACCTCCCCCTCAACACCCCCTCCCCCCCACGCAGAGAGATATTAGGTAATTCTAGTGTGCAGTCTACAACAATCTCTGGCAACCAAAAAAAAAATTGACTAATTTTTTAATCGCAGCTCTCTCCTTCTCCGTCTCTCTCTCTCTCTTCTCTCTGTCCTCGTTTTCGCTGTCTTTTTGCATTCTCTTTTTGTTTCTCTTCCTCCCCTCTCTCTCTCTCTTTGGGCTCTCTCTCTCCCTCTCTCTTCCTTCTTTTAGTCTCTTTTTTTACAATTTCTATCATTTTTGCTCTTTCATTCTCTCTTCTCTCTCTCTTTGCTCTCCTTCTCTCTTGATTGCCACTAACTTTGCCATTACTATCTCTCTTTTCGCTCTCTCTCTCTCCCTCTCTCTTCGCCCTGACTCTCTCTATGTACCTTAATCACGACCCCCTCGAGGGTCACAGTGTAAAACAAGACTAGCACATCAAAGAGTTGTCTTTCCATTTCTAGCCAAACCTTTTCAAAAGTGGTTAACAACTTTCTACCTAAAATGATCAATATTACATTTTCTTTACCTTCTCTCTCTTCTAGAAACATCAAGTCTCCAGAACATTTGTTTTGATTATGTCTAGGCTGCTTTAATTGTGCCAGTTAGTTACAGTACACTCAAACCTCTATCTGCTTGTAAACCCACGTGGGCCGCTGCTCACGCGCCGCGGGTGAGGAGTTAATAACAAAAGGTATCGCTCGAATGGACACCAGACCTAACCTGAATGTTCCTGGGGTTTATCTTACCTGGCTGTAAATCGGTAACCCGACCTAGTCAGTGGAAGAAGGTCTTATTTTCTCTCTTTAATTTTTTTTTTTTACTTGCCATATGTTAGGTAGTCAAGGTCGACAACCGTTTTTTAAGAAACTCAGTTTTCAAATTTTCGCAGCTATTTCCCTTAGAATCTTATTAGATATTAATTTTATGTATAGACTTAAAGAAGATTAAATACTTTTAAACTGAATTTAATAAAACAAAGTGATCCATCGATGGGTAGAACTGTGTAAAACATAAAGCACTTGTACACATTTTATAATTTAAGTAGCGATTTTTATTATTGTCAAATATATGAAGCACAGTGAAAAGTAACACTGACCTATGACTAACGAAGAAGAGCGGTGGATGATGTAATGGTCATTTGTTTCTGTGACCAACGGTTATCAAGGCTGTCATGTAGCCAGCATATGGACCAACTGCATTTACTTTTCCCGCAGTGAATGTCAGGTACTCACTAGAGATAGGTTTGGCGCCATAGAGATACCAAAATTAGAACTGGTTGGCCAAATCATGGCGTGTTCGTAAAATGGTTCGCCAGATCGCGAATTAGCCGATTTCGGGTTTGGCATTAACATATGTAACATAACCTAATTTGCGAAGAAATGCTTGTATATATTAAATCATGCTTTTAAAATGTTCAAATGTATTTCATAAATTATGATAAATGCGTACATTCAATATATTAAATTTCTAAACAAAATTAGACGACCACAAGTAGCAAAGAGCATATATTTATCCTTATTTAAAATTGTTTTATTACAATAATATCAAAGCGTAAAGACATCTTAGGAAGACCAAAATGTGTAAATGTACTGACCTGATCATTATGCAGTTGTATAATCATATATGATTAAAGACATTGCTATAGGTAAAAAAAAAAAAGCAGGCTTACATAGACACGCACTATAAACCAGAAAATAATTTTTGACTGCGTCCTACTACTGGACTACACATCAACCCAAAACATTTGGTAGCAAGAAAAAATCAAAGCGTTGGGTGTGTTTAATATGTGTTTAATATGTGTTTAATATGTGTTTAATATGTTTTCAAGATCCCTGGTTCGAATCCTGGTAAAGACTGGGATTTCTTTTTAAATTTCGGAATCCTTGGGCGCCCCTGAGTCCACCCAGCTCTAAATGTGTACCTGACATTAGTTGAGAAAAGTAAAGGCGGTTGATCGTTGTGCTGGCCACATGGCACACTCGTTAACTTGGCTCCATTGCTAGGATCCACTCCTCGAGATCAGCGTCCAAGATTCAGATGCTTATAACAATGCAGCTCTGACCAGCAACATACAGAATGCGCTGAAAAAAAAATTAGTTTCTGTTACAAAACTATTCATTGTACCATTTTTAAGACTGAGAAAAGCTCGTAATTTTAAAGTTGTTTTTTTTTTTTAAACTTTTAAAGACTACCACCGATTAGATAATTTCAATGATCTTGAATGTGTTCAAAAACCTGTAGGCACAAAAAACGTTCCAACCCACAGAGGTAATGTTTATATAGTCTATAAATATTAAATTTGCTAATTTTGAAAGTACGTGGAAATTCCAAGCCTTGATTCAGACAGTAGGCTAGATCTTGTTGTAAATTGGCCTTATTAGAATTGTGGAATTTTTTTTTCTGGTGCAAAGTTCGTTCAGAGGTCAGAGTTCAGACGCGTTTGAAAGTAAAGTTCATAAGGGTGTGTGTGTGTGTGTGTGTGTGTTTGAGTGGGTGAGTGTTTATAAATAGCCGTTACGTTCTAGTCTAGAGGTTCCTCTGGAACGTCATCTCTTATTTAGAACATTCCTAAAACATTTGCATCTTTTTCTCTCTTATATTACACTTGTAAACTGATGTCAAAAGAATTTCATCTGTGATATATTTTGCATCTACTCTGATAAGCATAGCTAGGGGAGATAACGTTCCTTTTTAAACTTCTCAAATCTAATTACATAATTCTATGTGTGCTTTTTCTAAAATTACATTTAAATATTTAAAAACTACAAAGTTACTTTTAACAAATTATTTTGACATTCCTTAAATATTATTATATAATATTTATTATTTAATAATATGGATCTATAAATACACACAATGTATTAATTGAGTAATATGTAACAGTCATAGACATAAATAAATATAGACTGGCCAATATTAATACATTTCAGAATTGAAATTTGTGAACTGCAATTATGTGTACTTTATTTATATGATTATGTCTATGAGTTTTGTTTAATTTCTAAGACTGAAGATCATGAAATTTTTAAAATTTTTCATAATTCGGAAATCCGAATACAATAGATGTACATGTTTTTAATTTACATGAAGTTACTTCCTTTTTCCAGTCTATATTTACTTATGTCTATGGCAACAGTATACTATACGTTTGTTGGGGTAAGCATTGCAAAAAATACCCCATAGATAGCAGCAGTGTAAAACAGTGATACATAACTTAGACCGGCCCGCGGGCGATTTTAATTTCGGACATTCATGTCGCGGGCCATATCAACAAAAAGCAAAAAAAAAAAAAAAAAGAATTGACAACTTTTTTGGGGGAATTCTTGTCGCAAGTCCGCTGTGACATCCAACCATACTTTTTTTTAAATTTTCTTCGACGTTTTACATTCAGAGCCTACTTTTCTACCAATACACCAGCGCACACATATCAAATGGTACAGTTCCACTAGTTAATACGAAAAAACGATCCTAAATTATGTACACACAAGATGCTAAGGAGACGGCCAGCTTAAGACGCAACCGACATTTGAAAGAATTTAAAAAAAAACAGAAGATTCAATGTCCCTGAAAATAAAAAAAAAAGTTGTTTTTTTTACAATAACACAAATAAATAATATGATAATAATAATAATAATAATAATAATATGAGCAGTATAAAAGCAAACCGCGGAAGAAAGAGAGGTGTAGTTTTCTACATTTTCGGGTGGGCCAGATAACACCATTAAGCAAGCCGGATCTTGCCCGAGGACCGTATTTTGGGCATTTCTGTTGTATACTATAAAACTCTACTGGGTGTTTACAAGTTGGCTTGGGAATCTAACAATTATATTTGTTGGTAAAAAAAAACAAAGAGAACTTTAAAAAAAAAAGAATTTAAATCAATTGTTTGTTTCTCAACATTAGGACAGATACAAAATTCTTTTTTTTTACTTCATCAGGGGCATGCGTTGCAAGTTTTAACTCTTTCTCTCCGTAATTATTTACCACATTCTGATGGAATCAACGTTGGTATCGTCAGTTAGGAAAGAAAGAGTTAAGATACAATAATTAGGACTTAGAAGTAAAACACGGGAGCCGAAGTCTTGTATGTACACTTCTGACACCAATACTTGGCATACATTCTCTATACAGGAAGTGATGTCATTTGCGAGGGGACAGCACTGTGAAGTAAGGTGAACTGGGACGAGGACGGGGTGAGTTGAGTAAGACGAGCACCTGTTACAGTTGAATGTAAACTTTAGACATCACGGAGTCTTACACGCTGTTCCGGAAATATAAAAGTGAGACTCGATCAACAACTTTAAAAATCAATATAAAACTTAGCGTGTTAATAAGTTGATTAGATTGGACAAGGACAGTAGACTATTTGACTAAATCACTGGAACCTATTGACAGAAAAAGTATTTTTAAAAAAGTGCGAGGGAGAACAAGTAATCTTTTCTGTATTCACCCGTCACTTAATAGCAGGGCCGGACTTAACCATTGCGGGGCCCTATGCTAAACTGATTGCGCGGGGCCCAGTTTGGGTAGGGATACGGATAATAAACGTACGCAAACTACGTACAGCATTACTTTAGGAGCCTTGCGTGTAGATAAGTAATACAGTATATTGCTGTAAACCTGCTGACACAGATGTTGGTAGTGCTATGTGTGTCTGATTTAGCCTACCCAAATCGCCCCAGTTCAGCACAGTACAAGAGGTCAACTGTGACCAGTGACAATACACGCCAGTTCGGCTCGACGATTACGCACGCAAGTCACGGGGAAAGTGATCAACTGGACTGGTCAAGAAAGTTCGAGAAGGCCAGTAGAGACTATATAAGAGCGAGTGTGTCAGAGTCGAGGCACTTCACGTTATCTCGCAATGTGACCAGTACGAGGCGAAGTCAGAACCAGCACTGTGTGTCAAGTCCGGAGCAAGGCTATGTTTTTAGTGTTGATGTAATTGCCACTTGTAAAGCATTTTATGTATTAAAATGTCACTGATAGTTTTGAGCCCTGTGAGTTGTGACGTTCTTTGAAGTTCGCTGTATTGAGTTTGCAGAGAGTCGGGATAGTAGAGAGAGGACGATCGTAACAATATTATGAAAATTCTGTTTCATACACTTTATATAGAATAATCTAGAAAGTAGATGTAGGCGATTAGATCTAATAATTAATAAAAAATTTAGTCAGGTAGAGCTAAATCTATTTAGTGACAGACTAATTAGATTTAATGATCAAAGACAATACGTCATAAACACACGTGTACAGATTATTAAACACATTGCAAATAGAAAAGATTTGTGGTCCTTGGGTAAAAAAAAAAAGCACCACCCCACACCCCCCTTGTCAATATTGGGAGGGGAGGGGGGGGTCCAGAGTTTGAACAACAATGTGGCTAGATACGTCAGACTTATAAAAGAAAGATCTACAGGAACAACAAACTGATTATATAATTATTGATGACTTTCGCAGCATTCCTCTGTAGACTACAAAGCTAAACATTTTTTTATTCTTGTTCATAGGATATTGTCAACCATTTTAACACATTTCAAAAAAAAAATATAATGACAAAGAGGCCCTATTTCCCAAATAACTCAAGTTCTAAATCCGGCCCTGGTTGTTTCCTGTATTATTCTGTATATCTCTGTTTCACCTTAACTTGACAACGTTATATCTATAATAACTTATAGCAGTTTTTATGTCTCTATAATTTATTCTCCTTTACCCACCTCTCTCATCCACTTACCCCTCTTGCCCCCTTCTCGCTTGATCCGAATTTCGTGACCTCTCACCAATGTTCCCTTTTCCCACCCAAGTCTATTTGAAACCCACATTCTTGTGCCGCTTCTGTCTTCTGGAAGTGGGGAAACCTCAAACGCAATGATAAATTGAACACATTATTTACACATTAATTGTGTATACTAAAAAAAAAAATTGAACAGTTTCCACAATTTTTTGTTATATTACGTGACGGATGAGCGCAAAAATTTTTCAAAAGATATTCACGCGGAAATTGTGTGCTGCTTCAGCACAAATGTAGGATTACAACTTTCACTGACAGCCTGGGACTTTAGCAATCATCCTAAAAAAAAAAAAATAACAGCAATATAATTGATAAATAGATGTGAGCATAAGTAGTCTAATTTCTTTAAACTGTCGACGTAGGACATTAACCGTTTTAACTCTTACGCAATCATCAAAACTTGCTCGCGTGCTCCTTTTTCCTTAGTGACTTTTGAGCATGGAAAGGGTTGCTTGAATCAGACAGGAAAATCAATGTTTTTGTAGAGTTACAGTATCTAATAAGCATGTGTAACTATATTTATATAATGAAGAGGTATAACTGGATGTATATTAAGGTATATATCAAGATGTATATTAAGGTATATACCAAGATGCTTATTAAGGTATATATCATGATTCTCATTATAATATATATCACAAGATGTATATTAAGGTATATATTAAGGTGTATATTAAGGTATATATCAAGGTGTATACCAACATGTATATGAAGAAGTATATCAAGGTGTATATTAAAATGTATCGTTCAGATAAGTATCGGAAATTTATTTGATTTAATATCATTATAAGAGGTATTTAAACACAAAATAATTTAATAACGAGATACACTGTACACTTTTATGTCGGTAGCTTCATCACGGATTGAAATCACCTGCTTCCCAACGTTATCAGGTATGTGTTTTGATCGTTCCTTATTATGTTTAAAAGATTTGCTTTAAAAAAAATTAATATGCGTTTATGCCAAGAGAAAAAAATGTCACTTTTGTTTTAAAAATGTGTTTGCTTTGCACTAAACAGCAGTAATATTACAATAGAGCTAAAAATAGTCATTTGGGTTAAAATAAGCAGGCAACTTTACAAAAAAAAAGAATGATTCTGGTTCTTTCCTGTTTAATGGAGAAGAGGGTATAAATATAAGGGTTATATATAAGTTAAATATAAGTTATATATAAATGTAAGAGAAGAAGATAAGTCACTATAAATAGAAGGGAAGAAAATAAGTCACTATAAATATAAGGGAAGAAAATAAGTC
>JADKLZ010013547.1:0-11655 GCA_021533235.1 Biomphalaria straminea | reverse complement strand
CACAGTTGAAATGTAATTCACACACTCTCTAGTCCAGAGATAACTTCACACGTGTGAGGTCACGTTGCTGATTGTCAGAAAGACAGTATGATATGCATTATATAGTACTGGACAAGAGGCACATTGTTGTCTCCATTATTGAAAATTTGTTGTGAAATTTTTGTTTGTAATCGTGTAGAAAAGAAATATTTCCACTTCCCGTTTTTAAATGTTTTCTATAACTATTTAACTAATAAAATTAATACTTTTAATGAATGTTGAGCAAAAAAAAAGTACTTTCCCTATCTCATTTTTAATGCAAAAAAAAAACTTCAATTGCAAATATTTATATTGCCTATGTTTTTTTTTTTTTACAAATCTCATATTCCCCTGTCTGTCTGTCTGTCTGTCTGGTCAAAAGTTTGTACCCGTTATTTCTCCCACACCCAATCTCGGGTCAAGCTGAAATGCTTCACAATTATTACCTGACTACAAAAATATCAATAATAATAATAAAAAAACAACTAGTTAATTAACTATTATGAATTTTTTTTTTGGTATCGAACAAGGGAAAGAAATTGTACTTGGCAGATGTGGTGATATAAGTTGAATATGTCCCATTTATACTTTATGTAGAGAAATAGATGGTCGCTTAAAAGTTTGAAACCAATAATAGATAAAAATAAAACTTTATATTTTCAAAACCACTTCACAGGCACCGAGGAGGCTTTGGGCACTCGAGTTCTTGTTCTTTTTAATTATATTGCTTACAATTTATGACTTGTGTGGGCGGCGTACAAATGGTTATAAACATTCCTGGGCCGGAGATCACATATTTTGAGAACTACTGAATTATGACTAAATTATATCATTAACAAATACGATAACCATGGCTCACAGGAAGGCGTCCGTTTTTATACCTAGCAAGATACATGAAGGGCGGAGAACTCCTCGTCCTGCTTTTCACGAGTTATCTTAGAACTAATAGTCGTGGAGAAAAGGTTATCGGGTGGCACGGTCTCGCGTGGAGCGTAGCTATCGGTCATTGGAAGAAATAACAAGATTACTTGCTGTCTGTATGCAGAGGAAGTGAAACTTGCCTAATAAAGACACACAACAACTTTCACAACAGAAGGAGGAAAAGGGGGGGGGATAGTTGAAAAATGGGTGTAGACTTCCCAAGAAAAACACATATACACAGAGAAAAACTCAGATGCACACATAGACGAACACAAGTCGTATGGCTAAAAGTAAAATGTGAGTGTAACAAAGGAAAATACACAGACACACACACACAAACACTATTTAATAGGAGCGTTTTCATTATTTTTAGTTGTTTTTTTTTTTTAAGTTTTGTGCTCGATCAGACCAAGAACCCTAACTCACCAATGATTTTTTTTTATATTTCCTGCTCTCTTACCTTGTAATGCCCCTTGTTTATAAGTAGGATGCAGGTGAGGGGGGGGAGTCTTCAATCTGCATTCTTCTTCCTCTCACCCTCTCTCTCCGTCTCTCTATTTTTCTCTCTCTTCACAAATTCTGTCTTGTAGATGGAGCTTTCAGCTTCATCTGAGAGAGGGAAGGGGGGGGGGGAGAGAAAAACAGTTTTTGAGTTACAGACAGTTGACTGTAAACATTTGGAGCTGAAGAAATGTACTCACTTGAACCTGTGTAGCAGCACTCACTAAAGCTAATAGCTTGACAAATGTTATCTTCATAGATATTACACCCTCACGATACATAAAGATAGAGCAGACTATTTTAACAAGGTGCTTAATAGATTTGATAGAACAACATCAATACCTGCTATTCTATAACATTCACATCACAATATTATGTCTATTTAGCAACCAATCCTTGTCCAATATACTTTATGTTTCTTTCGCTTCCTGATTTCTTGAAATGTGCGACATTTTTAGAGAGGCTGGAAGTTGTGCACGGAATGGCAGCTGCCATATTTGTGTACATTTTTCTACCTAAATATATTTCCAGAGAGAGAGAGAGAGAGAAACTGAATATACAAATGCATTAAGAAACACAATTTGAGAAACCTTGCAAAATATAATTGAAAATGTGAAAATGTAAAGAATATTTCTTGACAAATGTTTAATCAAGTAAAATATATTTTAAATTGATTCCTTCTTCCCGAAGCTTATTGTATTTCAATAACTTCTCCTTCTGTCTATTTCTTATAATGATTCAATTTTGGAAGGATGCTTTTCAGATAGCTTTGTATAATGAAGTGCGTCTCTTAACGTCTAGATAATGAGGTCTGCATAATGCGGTGCGCAATATGTTTGTGCGTGTCTATTTATTCAATTCTTTACTGAATACACATTTGAGTGGAGTGCGGAAGTTCCCGATGAGCCGTGTTCAAGACGTAAGCCAAATTTAATGTTCAAAATATTGTACTTTGAAGAATTACAACCGTCAAACAAGAGTTTTCAATGTGTGACCATTTAGGTAGTTTTTTTTTTCTTCTAAAGATTTTACATAAACTGTACAATGACCAGGAAATACTCTTCCAATTTCCACCCAGTTTTGAGCCCATGAATAATTTACAAAACCAATGGGACAAATTGTTAAAAAGATGAAAAGTAAAAAATTTATTTTGAACCATTAGAATGCGCCAGGTAAGTAACGGTGTCTGAAATAAACGCTATATAGTATATAGTATATACACATTATCCTATGCTACGGGAGATACTGATAATACCTTATAATCAGCACAATCTAACCAAACCCTTTTTAGTGTTACAAGCCCGTGCTTTTCGATAAAGTTTCTAAGATGACCTTAAAGGTCAATTATGATTTGATTAGCGGACATCGCGGACTAATACTTCAACTTTGAGAGTCGCTTAGCTGTACATGGTCTCACCAGAATGTCTCTCTCTCTCTCACACACACACACACACAGAGACTGACAGACAGACAGACAGATAGAGAGAAATGACATAATAGAAAGATAATTTGATTGCGATTGATTGAATACCGAATTCAAATCAGATTTATTGACGGAAACATTTTTAAATGAACATCTTGAAAGTACACGTTCAAAACGTAAATGTCAGTTCAATGTCATGTCAATGTCAAAATAGCGCACTCACGCATGCGCAAACAATAAAAGAATGTGTATTTTGGTGCAGAGTTTTCTCAAGTCAGAATTCGAAGTTAAAGGTGACATTCTGATGCTATTTATTCGGATTTGTATCAGCTTTGACTAGAACGAGGCTATATCGAGGGTAGGAATTTGCCAGGTAAAATTTTCAGGATAAGATTTTTTTTTCAAGAACGGAAGTCAGAAGAGGGGAGGAGGATTACTCTTCCTGGCACATATAACAGTGGGGGAAAAAAAACAGAAAGAGAGGGGGAGATTACTAAGATGTGTGTAATTATATTCAGTTGCCTACATGCGAGAAAGACAAGCCTTGAAAACAAAATGAGTGAATCTACTATGATGGCCCACAGCAATAATGACTTTTAATAACGAGTAGGTATAACCACAATCTTAGGTGACTACAATCAGGTATTAAAATAATAAGTGGTTCTGGCATGCTGGCGTTCAGTGGTCCGTCTTAAATAAGAGTAGATCCACCATGAAAGCCCAAAGAATAAAGTCTTGAAGTAACGAGCGGGTTCACCATACTTGTCCTCGGTCTTTGTCTCACGCTTAACACTGTAAATAAATATAGAAAACAAAAAACAAAAAAAAACAAGAGAGTGGGATAACAAGGGAGACAAGTTTGTGAGCCAGACAGAGTTGTTATGATTAGAATCTATAGAATGGAGATGTTTGCTTTGACAAGAGAGACATTCCCAGAAATATCATGCAATTTCTCGGAGCATATTATGTACAAACAAGACACTTGTGCTTTGTGAGCGTGTCTCGTTTTGATTGGTTGTTTCTGCCTTTGATTTAAATGCGCATGCACACCGAGTGGACGTGGAGAACGCCGTGTGCGCAAGAATCTGTTTTGAAATGAGAAATATTAGAAATAGGCTTTGGAAGTAACTCCGAGCGTCCTTGACATTCGCTCTTTGTCTGTATCTACAAAATTTTGAAGAGACAATCCCACGAGTCAGATCTTGAACATACAATGAGATTAGTGCACTCCTTACACGTTTTATGCGTCTGCCACGAGCAGACGTCTATTTCTTTGGAGTGCAGAAAGTGTCTAACCATAAATTAGCGCGACTGTTCTATGACTGAAGATAACTCACCGAGATTTAATATATATATGCGGACATCTCTCACACGTAACTCAGATAAAATTATACCTTGCCCTCTCCACCTCCTCAATAAAACGATTTTTTATGTGTCAATAACTCAATGAAAACGTAACGCCATGCTGTAATCAAATATCACAGTTAAGTATTATCAAGGTTGTATAATGCCATACAAATTCCTTTGTCACTTCGTATCACTGAACGTCCACTGACCAGACTGACAGATGCCTTTAGGGTGTCGCCCTAACCACTTCTCCAATGCCCAATTATCTTTTAATTTATTCATAAACTGTAGAGTGGTAGACATGTGCAGTATTATAGCGTAAACCAAATATAGTTATCAATATTTTTATTTATTTATAAGTAACAAACTTAGAAGAAATATGGAAACATCTCAAATGGTGAATATGTGGATAGTATGAAAACAATAGACACACAAACGCAACAATTCTGAATTTTGTAACAGGTCTGCAATGTATAAATCTTAACAATGATTATCTCAGTATGTATGGGCGCGGTGGTCGAATGGTTAAGCGCTTGGCTTCCAAACCTGAGGTCCTGGGTTCGAATCCCGGTGAAGACTGGGATTTTGATTTTCGGTATTTTAGGGCGCCCCTGAGTCCACCCAACTCTAAGGGTACCTGACTTTAGTTGGCGAAACTAAAGGCGGTTGGTCGTTGTGTGGCAACATAACACCTTGCTCGTTAACCGTTGGCCAAAGAAACAGATGACCTTAACATCATCTGCCCCATAGATCGCAAGGTCTGAAGGGGACACTTTACTTTTACTTTTATAGCCACATTTAACATATTTGGTTTTAATTTATATGTCATTGGACAAAGTAAAATTATAACTGCAATACTTAGATGATACATGTCTGTGCGAATTAATATATATATATATAATTCTCTTCTTCCCTTTAAGAGTTTTGTCGAGTAGCAAGAAGTAAAGGAAATATCACTCTGCGGAAAGTCCACTAGAAAACAAGAGGGGGGGAGAGGACACGCTAGTTGGGACGCTTCCGAGAAAGGCCGAGAGCTACACAAGCAGATAAGCAGACCAGACCGAAAGGACGCATTGTGGAAGCTCTGCCGTGCGGAACAGGCTGTCCTAGCCCAGTTCCGAGTCGGACACTGTCCAATAGTTGCGTATTTCGGACGGTGGAGAGAGAACTACGACACACGGTGCCG
This sequence comes from Biomphalaria straminea, assembly GCA_021533235.1. Taxonomy (NCBI): domain Eukaryota; kingdom Metazoa; phylum Mollusca; class Gastropoda; family Planorbidae; genus Biomphalaria; species Biomphalaria straminea. The sequence goes on along the minus strand of JADKLZ010013547.1, from coordinate 6,259 downwards.
CCATTGCTTCGAGGACGATGAGACAATATAGCACATTCTGCACGAATGCCGAGCTCTGCAAGATGAACGATCGGGACAAGGTAATGAGAGAGAGAGAGAGAGAGAACTGGTCCATGTGTGGCAGAGGGTCTGTCCTTGTACGGGGATAGGGTGACTCTACAACTCACTGCTCGCTTCCTCTTCCGTGCTCTAAGGGAGTAATCTCAGCACGGTTTATTTCAAATGGGGTATCTGATTCGGACGCCTAGTCACATTAAAAGAAAGGATGGGGGGGGGGGATTAATCTACTCTTTAGTAACTATCGAGGGGAGATAGCACGCTTAAGAGTTTGGACACAATGGAAAGATCACTCTTTTATTTTTGCAACTCGGACGTAGGGAGTTATCCTATGTAATTTAAGAGGCGAAAAAAAGACAATATTAGTCTATATATTTCAGGAGATTTGTATGAGTTTTCAAAAGATATTAATAATTTTTGGATATTTCCAGGACTTTTTCGTATATTTTGCAATTTCAGGATATTTCCAGGACCTCCTGTTAAATCGATAGGATGCCGCGGAAATCTGTTATAAATTATAAAATGGTTCAATTTAATAATTTATACACCTAAAATAAGCGCGGGGTCTTTCACAATTGCGGGTCCCACTGCGGTCGCATAGGTTGCAGTGGCCTAAGGTTAGCCCTGCAAAATAGCGGCGTATGCCATGTCGCCGGTCTACCAGTATATATTATTCTTTTAAAACGCAGCGCCTTTCATCTGGTCCAAGGGACGCAACCGTCTTTTTTGTTTTTCAGTTTTATTTCCTTTTAGGTTAAATGCTAAGATTTAAAGACAGATGTAACGTGATCTAAAGTTGTCTCACTTTGACTAGCACGAAATGCTGATACTCTGGATAGAGGTCATAAGGTTAAATAATTTGAGGAAAATATGATAGCGAAAGTCTTGACAATTCGATGTTTTCTATTGCCTATTTGTATTTGTTAGATTTATGTTAAAGACTTTATAAAGAAAGCATCCATTATTAGTCTATGAGATTTAAAGTATAGTGCAAAGACAGTATAGCGTTTCGAGCAGTAAGTACTTCAAGTTGTGTAAACAGAGAGTTAGAAGACTTAATGTTACTTGTTATACATTGCGTACATTTTGTTATTAGTCTTCTGGTTTGCGATAAAAGTATCTGTAACACAATACAGTGAGCGAGTTACGTCAGTATCCTAATAGTACATAAATATATTGAGACCAGAGAGTATACATACTTAAGGATCAGAACATAGACACATTCGAACTGTAGTCACTTAACATAGTCATAATGAATACAAGCCCCATAGTCTATGACATGAACACGATGGCTGTGACATGAACACGCTAAGTCTATGAACAAATTAAAAGCATTAGACCATAATGTCAATTTTAAAGTGAACATAATATTATAGACCGCCTATTTCACCCTAGACTTACAAGTGGACCTGATTGTCGTTTACAGACCACTCTATTAGAGCTAAGGTTTTTTTTTTCTTTCTCCATTGCTTCATAAGCGCCGCAGAAATTTTCCGTTTGATGTTCACGGTCTGTTGGCTTTCAATGGCGCCGTTTCCTTTCCCCACTGAAGTCTAGTTACGGAAGACTTTCTTTCTAGTACAACTCAGGCAGAAACTGTATTTAATGGTATCCCCTTCACCTTTATCTAACATCAGAAGTCGGCATGAATGAAGAGACAGACAAGAAATCAAAAGAAAATAGCGTCAGACAAAAATGTTGGAAAGTTTCAATGCAAATATAGAATGTGACAATTTATGTTTTTATTGTTTGACAAAGGCTTCAGTTTTAATGTTGTCCTATAAACACACTTTTTTAATACATATCAATTATGTCACAGTAGCACGCAAGAAAAAATAAGTCAAGGTATGTGGGCGATCAAGTTTAGAATGCTCGCTTGCATCAAAATAGATTCGTCTCTAAACAATCCACGAGACTTCATCTACTAGAGATTGTCATCTATGGCAAAAAAAAAAAAAAAACAACTATAAATAAATAGTGTGATAGTGTATCCAGTTTACATAATCAATGAAGTGTTGCTAGGCTATGCTTCTTCTAAAAGGTTATATGATAATTGGTATGCACTTTGTAGCACTGCAAAACCCTCGAATTGTCGCTATGTAGCACTGCAGTATACCATTATTTACGCTTTTATATTTATTTCAGGAAATACTTTCAATATAGGTAATGTTGATCTAGTTTAGCTTTTGGCAACACACCTATGACAGGGTAGCGAAGTTGACTTCGCATCGCGCAAGATCTTATCTTATAGATTACAGAACAGGCGTTCTTATTTTAGCTTTTAATAAAATACGTTACTACAAAGGAGAATAAAATTACGTCCTACGAGATAACACGAATGTGCAATGTTTATCTCCTTTTTTTCTACTTAACACAAAATGTATTACCACAAATTACATAACTAATTGGGGTTTTGTTTAAATTGATTCTTCCGTTTTCATCGACAATGAATAATTGTACAAAGTGTCCATTTGATCCGAGAATTGGAAGTGGCAGAAGTAACGTGCTTCACCCAGACAGACAGACAGACAGACAGAGTTTATTTATGCTTTGTAAAAATGGAAAGTAATACCCTAAGAAGAAATCTGAAGAAACTTCACAGCTCCAATAATCAACAAGCGGACAGCTAAGAAACAATTCCTAGGGAATAGAAATCAAATATTTGCGCAGCTTATAGTTCCAGAATAAGATGGTCTTTTGGGAGTACACAGTCTTCTAGTGTTGTTGCGTTATAAATGTTTGTTACTACTAGTCAAAAAAAAAAGACTGGGGGTGGGAGTACTTAGGAAAGGGAAAACGTGAATGTCGTGGGTGGTCAGCTGTGCAGTGACGCATGCAAGAGTGAAATATATCTTTTGGTACACAATAACAACGTGAATGGGCAATAACGTTTTTGTCCTACAAAGTCAAAGTTGACTGTCATGATAGACATGACATTGAAGGATTCAACATAATATACTTAGTATAGTGATTCTTTCTCTTTCATTCATTTTCCATGTTCTTGTATCACAGCCTTTGGCAGCCTCTGCAGTGAACACACATGGTTACTTAATGTTATACTGTAACTGCTTTATTGTCAGGGTGTGAACATTGCTTCTGAATAGCAGCATGAACTGCTACACAAGCAGGTAGCCTCAGTCTAAACTGCAACACAACAAGAAACATCAACCTACGCTACAGCACATAAGGTGATTTCAACAGAATCTACCAAACCAGCAGGTAGCATCAAACACAATAGGCAGCATCAACATAATCTACAACGCCAGCAAGTAGTATCAAATTTCAACTACAAGACAACAAGCATGCATTAATCTCACAAGCAGGTAGCGTCAACCTTATCTACATTTCAACAATAATAATCTCAAGCCTTAACTTAATAGTAAGACGTCTTCTCAATGTATTTGAATTGAGTTTGAGTTTTGGCACATCGGCACAATTTAGGCCATGTCGTGCCCGTAATCCTTCAAGGATTACTCTCTTTTTATATAACGAGCTAAATCCCATAAGTTAAATCATTAAAAAGCAAGGTCTATTCACAGTTAAAATAGTAAAGGTAATAAAAACTACTGTAACCGCGACGATATACGTAACATAGACGGTGTTATACGCACCACACAGACCAGGCGTAGAACACATGGTTTAATAGAAAAGGTAAACAACTAAATTTCTTTCTTATCTATTGCTCTATCAATCTATAAACTATTTCTTTTAAAACAACGTTTTAAGAAAGTCAATAGCGACGTACAATGTGAACACCACTTTAAAGCCCAGACAAAGGCCACAGTTAATAGTCTCCTATCGTCTCATGGTGCATGTCAATAGCTGCACCTCCCTCGCTCACCCGACCTTGTCACTTTCTTGGCTTCTGTTCCAGTCTCCGCCCCAGCGACATCTTTCTCAGCCACCTTTCCCTCACCTGCCGAGGTCATAGGTCGGAGCGACGAATCAGGAACCGAGTCCCGAAGTGGAGGTCAGAAACAGTGTCGATTGGGTTGCAAAGAGGACAACGTGGGGACGGGGTGAGAAGCCAAAGACCTGGACGAACACCACTACAATAGATTAGGTCAATCCAAGTTTATTTCACAGGATGACCATATTGTCCAGAGTTGTATGCTGTGGTGGGAAACAGTACATTTCCTGTCTGACAAAACTCTGAAGCAGGTTTCTCTCTCTCTCAGATACACACTCACAAAGGGTTAATAATGAATGTTCAGAGCGGGGAAAAAAGAATTTCCTATCGCCAATTTTCTTAATAAGAATGTATCTTTTTCACTTGCTTTCAGATAGAGACTAGATACGTTTATCCAATGTTTTTATCCTTACAAAATAAACTATGTAGTTTTTAAAAATGCAGAAAATCTTTAGTTTAGTTTCTGTTTGCTGCAATATTGAATGCATGAGTTAGGATAATCTAATTGTTCTCCAACATTTTAACTAGAACGGTATCTGGACAGCGCGGACTTGGGGCTCAGACACTTAAAGATATTTTAAGTACCCATGAAATTGTTGCAAAGAATAACACTAGATACATTAGTCACTTCTCCAGATTGGACATCATCAATAACAAACAAAAGTCCTACGCATATCCTGCTTATATGGTTGCCTATTTATACTGTGAAGCTGATATACAAAACACCGAGGCATAGAGTGTTAACATAATCATATAACTACTGGAGATTATATAGAGGGTTAACACAATCATACAACTACTGGAGATTATATAGAGTGTTAACATAATCATACAACTACTGGAGATTATATAGAGGGTTAACATAATCATACAACTACTGGAGATTATATAAATTTAAAAAAAGGGGGTGAGGGGGGGGTGAGAATTCCGTTTCGAAATCTGCACATACAGACTGAGAAGATCAATATGTTGCAAGGCAAAATGTTACTTGAACAAAAGAAGAAAGAAAGCCAAACAGTTGGCAGTCTACAAGTAGCTCTCTTAACCCATTCTACACAATCCCAAGATTGTCGCCCTTTACAAATCTATCTCTACTTCACAACAATTGAATCCATTCTGGGGCCGATATTCAATCAAATTTTCCGATCAATTCGAGACAATACGCTAGAAACAAGTTCGGTCGTCTGCGCCGTGACCCACTTTATAATAATGTCACTTCGCCAATCGTGTCTGAAAGCGTTTCGTCCAATTTGATCGTTGGCAGAGTTTAGGCGAAGGGACTTGTTCATGATCTTCTGCAGAAGTGAACCATTTTGATCTTCTGAAAAGGAATGCAGTCACTGAGAAGAGAAACGGGTCAAAATAAACGACTTCTATTTGATTCCAAGGTATTGATCTGTTCTGTAGTGTCATTATTTTTTTTCTCTCCTAAGCCAGTAACGGTCTTTGAAATGTGCATTAGAGATCTCTATAACATTGTGACTATAGTCATAAAGTAGGTTAAAGGTCAGTGATTGGAAGGCAAGTTTTAAGAAGTATGTTAAGTTGGCAAAGTAATGAAAAGGACAAATTCATAGATGTCTCTTTAGAAAATAACAACACTACAGCCAAAAATAGAAATATAAAGTATGATATCATTGATTAGTGTCTCAAAGAGAATGACGACGTATTATGAACAGCATTAATGTTTAGAAACACCTGTACAATGATTACGCTATCGTTCTTATGTAAGTCTTATGTAGGTCCATTTTTAATGTAGATAGACTTCCTTGTTCGTATCCTGTCCGACTAGAAATACGACATTTAAGCATTTCATGTTAATGAATAGAAGAGCCCGAAAGCAAAAAGCTAGACTTAATGTCTCACTCAATGTGATATTTGTAGTGGACTTTTTGAAATGCTCAAACCTAAGAGTTACATTGCCCAAGAATTGAAAACATCCAGGATAGAGTTAGATATGGAGTGAGACTCCAGTGCGGCTTACATTTAGATTCCGGCTAACCCTGTTACCTGTAGTATTTGGAGACTGGCCTGTATGTACGACTAGATGGAATGTGAACTTGGTTAAAGAACGTGATCAAGTCAGAACAATATCATGCGTCATTGTCTATTGAAGTGATCTGTCTCAAGCAATCCGGTCAATGAGCCTAGCAAAATGTTTAGTAAATGAGACGTTTTTTGGAAAATAACAATACTAGTTATAGACGTCACAGATAACAAGCTCTAGACGGCATAGAGAACAAGCTTTAGACGTCATAGAGAACAAGCTTTAGACGTCATAGAGAACAAGCT
>JADKLZ010013539.1:22534-33129 GCA_021533235.1 Biomphalaria straminea | reverse complement strand
TAATGGATGTACAAGAATAATAAGATGTGTAATGGATGTACAAGAATGACTGACAAAATGTGGAGGGGGGGGATGGGGGTCTGAAGGCTGGTTACAAGTAGTGAGAGCAAAAATAAAAATTGCAGTTCTTGGTTAAAAAAATAAAAATAAAATGGCTGACGGAGGTAGCTATGTCAATAATTATTATTCTATGTAGATCTACTTTTGTGATTCATTTTACTCACAGAAGTTATATTTAAGAACACAAACGAAAATTTATTATTTCTACTTAAATTAAAAAACCAATGCCCATAATTCTGGGAAAACATGATTGAGAGGGGAGGGGGCATATCTAGAGAATAGCAAATAAAATTTATACAACCAATGTGCTGTCTTAATCTTATTTCAAAGACGTCCAAAGCGAAAGAGTTCTTAGGAACTGATAATATGCAATTAGTAAAATCATTTTTCAAAGTTCTATAATGACACTGTCACCTGTTAAAAAAAAAATTAAGGTTATTAATAAAAAGAAGTTAAAAGATTTTAAAACTATATGAATAGGAAAGCTTTGTGAATTGGTGTCAGAAGTGACTTTATAACAAAATCTGAACTCGAAGGATAATAAGTGCATCAGAGACTGACTAAATAAGAGGGAGCTAAACAAAAAATTAGCTTGAACTCATGGGATATCCCCTTGAGAGTCTAAGCCCAGAATTCCCACTCTTTTAATCACTTCCTGACAATGACAGAGTTCTAACATTTTCTGTCTTAGATTTGACTACTTTATTGTCAGTTTTCTTAATGACCACCAGTGGACAATGGTTATGCTTGCCCTGGATGTGGCAAAATGTGTAGGACACAGCTGGGGCCACGTCGTCTTGGGAAATACTGCATTCCTTATTAATCTTTGGGCTTGAAGACAAGATTAAAGCCGCTTTTCTAAGGCAATAATTTTTTTTGTCCTTTAAACCGTTTCTTCAATGTTACACATTTTTCTTTTCCTTTAAGGAAATGTATTCTGCTGCTATTTATCAAATAGAATTTAATGCCATCCTCAATACATACTCAAGTCTGCCCCACCCCCCAGTTTTTTCCCTTGTTCCATAGGAAACTCAATAGAAATAAGACAATAATATAAAGTACAGTTATTTCTCTTTACCATTATAGCAATACAAGAGAAACTTAAGAAACACAATACAAATAATAACAGATCATCACTGATAACAAAGTATGATGAATTCACATTTAGAGATACCGGATGAGAATTGAAAAGTCATCATAGACTTAATCACTGGGTTAAATATTGCATAAGATGTTTGTTTGTTTTTAAATTACACATTAGGAATGATCGTAATGAGGAGGGAGATACATTATTATCTAATGAGATTATGCTAGAATGGCAACCTCGCAGCTTCCGTTAAAAGCATCTTAGTTTGATCATTTACTTTGATTTTCTATAACAATTTTTATATATAAAAGATAAATTAAAAAAAAACACTTTATCTTTTAGTTAGAACAGTTAAGGAGAAGTGTTATAAAACACATCTGTAATAAAGACAAAATCTGCAAGGATATTTTGTGGCCAGCACAACAGCCTATGGCTTTTACTTTCTCTAACTAGTCAGCCAATGCAGGATGAAATCAAGGAAACCCTCAAATCTAAATGTAAATTAAATAGCACAGCTCACCTGTATTTGAACTTGGGGCAATTAGTTCAAAAACTCAAGGTTTTACAAATCAATCACAACCACCTGTTATATTTAAGTAAAGCACTAAAAATTATTTTCATAATTTATACATTTTCAAAACTTGATAGAGAATTTTTTTTGTAAAACATTGTGATCACCAGGTCTATCAAAAATTAAAAAATGTAGGGTACCTCACTTATTAAACAAAAATAAGATTTAAACATAAAACTTTTATAGCAACAATGACAATTTTTGAAAAATACTATCTACAACTAATGCAGAGCCACACACAATTCTTAGATAGACAGAGTGGCCCACATCTAGGTTTACAGTTAATCACACTACCTCGTATATGGCTGAAGCTACTTGATTAGTAACACCAATATAAAAAGAAGAATTTTGCACTGTTGAAGGAGGAGATCTGAAGGATTCAATTCTTTATGATTATGTTTATTTACATCAGAGGTTCTCAACCTGTGGGTCGCAACCCCCTTGGGGGTCGATTGACCATTTGCCAGGGGTCACCTAAGACCATCGAAAATATGGATTGTTATTGTCTACTCTTCTAGTGTTGAATGAATGTGTGTTGGGGGGGGGGGGGAGGTCGCGGCAGAGTGGTGGATTGTAAATAGGGGTCGCCGAGCTTGAAAGGCTGAGAACCGTCGATTTACGTGATAACTATAACACTACTTTTAGGCCACCCAGGACTTAATGTAGTTTTTACCTAATGTGTGCATGTGGTAGAAGTGAACCAAGTCATACCCATACAACAGACAAGTCATTTCATACAATTTGCACAGATTTCAGTTTGCAATGACTTTTTCTTTCTTCTTCCTCGTTCTCATTTTTATGTTACGGAAAGCCTTGAAATGACTAGACCAATATGTGAGATAAACTGTGCAGCGGCTTCAAAATCAGGGAGCTCTCCATATAGTTTTCTTTCTCTTGGGGCGTTTTGGATCCAGCGTCTTGCTTGGGTCTCCTCGTAGAGAGTGCAGTTCTGAAGTACATGGTCAGAATTCTCTGGTGACATGGCAGATTGCACTGGTTCCAATTTTGAGCTTCCAGTACATAAGTTGTCTCATTCCGTTGTGTCTGGTCTTGAGTCAAAAGATTAGATGTTGGTCTTGTCGGGATAGCTTATAAAATGCATCCTCTTTCTTGCGATTGAGATGAGAGCTTGTCCGTTTCTCATGTATTTTATTCACTATTAGTTTCTTCATTTCATCTGGATAGAGTGCAATGTTTAATTGTGTGTTTTTTCTCCCACACTTGGCGAGTGTGTCAGCCTTCTCATTTCCTTCTAGTTCTTTGCCTTGACTGAATCTCACATTTTTATGTTTTGACTAAATCCAAATTAAAAAGCTGAAAACAAAAGTTAATTAAAAAGTTTGTTTGAAATGCAAAAGATGTTTATACAGAGCAGTTGAACCAAATCAATGACCAAGGAAAACAATGCAACAAGAATCAAATAATTTTCAAGTAAAAACTAAACAGACATTTGGTTATTCAATCTTCAAAACTAGCAGTTATAAGCCATAAAAACTCAAAACTAGTAGTTTCATTCTATAAACCGGAAGACCATTTTAAAAAAAGGAGAAAAAAAAAGAACATATGCAGCAAAAAAAAAAGTATTTAACACTATTATCTTAAAAAAAATATTTACGTTTTTCAGAAACATGATCTGAAGAATAACAGAATATTTTGTTCGTTTGACATGTTTCTGACATTCAGTAAGGTAATAATTAAAGTTCCTCTTCAGGCCTTGCGACCTATAAGGCAGATGATATTAATATCATCTGTTTCTTTGGCCAACATTTAAGGAGCAGCTCTGACATTCACAGTTGAAGATTATTACATCCTAGCCAAAACCTCCCTCTGGCTAGTGGGGGATGATGGTGGGCAGGATTGAATCCAGGACTATCAAGGCGTCCGTTCAGAGCATACACCATGAGACCAATACAATGTTAGCTAATGTGGAAATTAGCACTTTCTAATTAAAACTTTGAGTCAAAAACAAAACTTAAAAAAAATGTTTAAATATTACATATTGAGTGTTAAAATAAAAATAAAAAATACAAAAAAATTAGTTCAACATAAGTCTAACAAGTCAGATCATTGCATGAAATGATAAAGATATAAATCAAATGAATGATGTAAAATTTACATTTTTTGAAACAAACATTTTGAATGGAAAAATTATCAAATGTATTTGGAAAGCAGCATATGGAGGTTAGTGTTTTTATGATTAAAGAATCAAATACACTCTGTTGCATTATGTAATATATATAGGAATTTTTAAGTCCCAAAAAAAGTTGATGGTGAACTTCATTATATACAAAATTAACCTTATTTACACTAGAAGTATTGTTTTACATATAAATCTATCATTTTTTTTTTTTTATTTCAATTTAGCGTTAACTTAGTCTATACAGTAAAGTAAAGTTCCCCTTTCAGACCTTGTGGTCTATGGGGCAGATGATGTAAAGGTCATCTGATTCTGTGGCCTACGGTTCATGAGGGTGTCATGTGGCCAGCACAACGACCAACCACCTTTACTTTTCCCAAACTGATGTCAGATACCCATTAGAGCTGGGTGGACGCAGAGGCGCCCAAGGATCCCGAAATAAAAATGCCGGCCTTCACCTGGATTCAAACCCAGGACCCCCAGTTCAGAAGCCAAGCGCTTTACCGCTCAGCCACCGCGCCTCCAACTTAGTCTATGCATGTACATAATGTTTATTTTTTGTGAAATATTGAAAATAATCTGAAGTGTTTAGTACATATGTTTTCCAACAATTTTCCACTGTAAATAATTCTACTTTTGATTGCAGAAAACAGTCTACAATACATTTACATTTTTGGTCACAAATGAAACATTTCAAGACTTAGCCCGGTTGACAAAAACACAAATATGGAATGAACTAAACACTTAAACTCTTCTTCATTGAACAACTTAAAAACAATAAGAAAGACATTTCACTAACTAGCATCTCTATGTTAAAAACATTTAGCTAACTAACATCTCTATGTTAAAAACATTTCACTAACTAACATCTCTATATTAAAAACATTTCACTAACTAACATCTCTATGTTAAAAACATTTCACTAACTAACATCTCTATGTTTGAAAAGAATATATTTATATGAAATACAGAATAGAGGAAAATAGCAAAATTCTATAAACAAAGAAAGTTTTTTCTTTAATCTTTTAAGAAAAAAAAAAATAAATAAAAAAAAAAAAAATCAAACATTACTAATTTATTTGTTTAATTGAAATCACTGTAAATCATTCTAATAAAAGCAGAAATTGAGATCAAAGTATGGATTACCCTTTCACCCTTGACTTACAAATAGGAAAAGTGTTTGTTGTTATGTTTCTCTTGGAATATACATCAGTAGACATTGGCTTTCAAACATTCATTGAGTTGTGGAATTAGTGGAACGTTTATTTTGCTTTGAATGGAATGGATGGTGATGTTATAAACCTTGCTATTAACATATATATATGATAGTTCTACAAGCAATACAACAGGATGAATATATAGAAAAAATTTTGTTACATTATGAAGTTTATCTATTTAGCATAATGATTCAGTATGGAAAGGATTTCTCAAGGGAGGCAACAAAAAATTCAAAAGAAATACCTTGCCAGTTCAATTTTGTTAATAATTTAGAATACTTCAAACCATATTTCTTAAACTAGAACAAATACAATGTCTACAAAAAAAGGATAATATTACTATTTTTGTTTAGTTTTTAGTTTTTGTCAATGTCTGATGCCTAGATCCTTAATATTAATCTAGTTTTAATCAATACCTGAAGAACAATACAAAATTTTTAATTATAAAATTAAATATATGCTAGAGCAATGGCTATATAAATACACACTATCCAAATAGTTTAACATATACTATCTTAACATATGCCACCAATAGCAACATTCACTATCCAAATAATTTAACATACACTATCTTAACATATGCCACCAATACCAACATTCACAATCTAAATAATTTAACATACACTATCTGAACTGTAATTGTCTCACCAGTCACCAGCTACAATAGCATGTCTAGTTTATAGTCATATAGGTATCTGCAGACACGTAATTTAGCACAGAAATGCAAAACCTAACCTGAGCCCCCATGGATGACAGAAGCAGTTGATATCCACTACGCTGGAGAAATGACACACACGTAATCTTAACTAGTAAATTGAATGACAGGCTAGAAAAAATATACTGATTAATAATGAACTAAGTAGCTCTTAGTGACAAATAAGTTTTATTTACAATACTGGAAATATTTTCATTTTTTTAAATTTAATAATATCAGCAAATATATAGGTACTCAGTATGTATCATACTGAGGCATGGTGGATGAGCAGTAAAGTGCTTGGCTTCTGAACCGGGGGTCCCGGTTTCGAATCCAGCCGAAGACTTAGATTTTTAATTTCGGGATCTTTGGGTGGAGCTCTAATGGGTACCTGACATCAGTTGGGAAAAGTAAATGATGTTGGTAATTATGCTGGCCACATGACAAACTTGTTAACCATCGGCCACAAAAACAAATGACCTTTACATCAACTGCCCTATAGACCACCGTCAGAAAGGAGAGCTTTACTTTTACTTACATATATCATTTTCCAATAGAAATAGAAAAAAAATCAACTTAATCTTCCTTTCACTGCCAAATGTAAGACAATGAAATCCAAGACATGCTATCTAATTGGAATTAAGTTGGTGCCGCTATCACTGGTTATTTGTGTTATCTCCTTAAGATATTTTTTTTTCCAGTATAATCTTAAAATAGTAGTCCAAGGCAGAGGGAAAGTGATGATGGGGGGGGGGGGGGGGGGGGGCATGATGTCAATGGGCACAACCCTGAGACTATTTATTTTATGTGATGTTTATGGAAAATGGAAAGGGGGTTGGGGCACCAATAATGTACTTTGACCCTAGGCACATGTTGTTCTCACTAGGCCTCTGACCCAAGGCCTATTTACATCTGTGTAATAACTTTTCAGAAAAGGTCTTTATTTGTGGCCGAAACATACATAAAGTGTTACACAAAACAATATTATTAGGGCTAGGGCAAATATATTCAGTTGAACTTACAGTGTAAGGAATTTTACTTAGTAAGCGATTTCAAGTAGGGCTCAGATTTTATCTCCTTAAATAAGGATGTTCATTAAAAAGAGAAGATAATTACAATTAGTCAGGTATGTTGATTAGACATGAGCTTTTAGACATGAGTCATTGGTTTTCCTGGCTGATTTAGACATCCCAATCTAATGGCACTGGGGAAAAAGGAGCACTTGTAGAAATTTGCACCTTGCATGATGTATTATTGATCTTTCCTCCAATCAGGCTAGTTAGCCTAATACATTTTTGATACATCATATTTATTAGGAAAATTACATTTCCGTAATGAAGATGATGAATGGTGATATTAACTTCCAGTCTAATAAAAACGATCATAGTGACGCAATGAGTTACAGTTTATAATATTTTACAAATGATAAAAAAGTTACATTTTGATTATTAAAAGCTCTCAATCCCCTAACTTTCATATTACAATATTAAGTAAGTCATTTACATATCAAAGTAAGCCTATAGTAAGTAAACAGTTTACTAAGGTATTCAGCAAAAAGAGTTGTTTTTTTTCAAACAGTGCTATGTTTTCAAGTCACCTGACTTATGTCAAGAAACAGAATCAGGTCTGGATTTTATGTTAGTAAATCTAAATACATAACATTGGTAATACTCAAAAACTATGCTACTCTTGAATTGAGACTTTTAAAAAAATGAATCAAAGTTAGCTCTTATCTTTTCTTTTATCTTATCGTAACTCTTAAAGTTTATATTCTAAGAAGTACTTTAATCATGAAAATTAAAATATCAATGGGAAGTGTTACAAGATCAATCTGTCTATCTGGTGTCTAATATCAAAATATTAAATGAATGAAAGAGTCAAGCAGAAAAAAAAATGTATATTGCTGTTTAATAATAAGCAGTTGTTAGACATTGCAAAAATTAATATTAATTAATAAATCAATAACACATTAATAATATTTTTACAAAAAGTTGAATTGATACAGATGTAGAAGAATGTTTTGTTTTTTTTTGTTATAAAAAAATAACAGGTACAATTTTGGCTGAAAAAATTTTGACTGAAATTTTAGCTTTACACTTCTAAAGCAATTAACTTTTCAAAAAATGTTCTAACCAACTGTAAAGTCCTTTAATACATATTAATATATGTATGTATCATTCATTCAATGATTGCATCAGAGGTTCACACCAGATTTAATTAATCAAGCCATTTGTTTCTTGATCAGTGAACTTGATCTTTACATATATGCCCATATGTTTATCTTGAGGCATGTTTCAGAGATGGAGAGCCTGCCCTCAATCTCCTCCCTTTATATTCTAAAGTCACATGACATGCAGTAGTCGCACAATCTTCCCATCAGTCCACATCGAAATCGGAATCACTGCTACTCATGATATTGTCCTGTAAAGAAATTTAAATAAATACTTTTGATATCCAACTATGTTTGTTTGTAAAATGTTTGACATGTTTTGGATGTTCCTTCAGAGTTCAAGATAGTTTACTTCCTAGTCCAAACCTCCAGCAGGAAGACGGGGGACGGGAGAGCGGGCAAGGTTTGAATTCGGGACCATCTCAACGTCCCAATGAAAATCGAGCATGCAAAACACATGACCAGGCAGTATTAAGTTTATAATTTAAGAAACTAATAATATGGACCTGTAAAAACTCAAGAGTGATAGGCATATGGTAAAGGCACTATTTTCTATTTAAACCTTGAAGCATTTCAATGCATATTTATTTCAGGCTATTTCAACCCAAAACGAATGTCAAAATCTGTATAATAAGTTTAAATAGTCATTTCCAAAACTTCACATAGAAGAGATCACTCTTCCTGTTTGGATATCCTTCATTCATTTTATAAATTAAAAACAATTGGAGAGGTTAGAACTGATCCAACACATCATTTCTATCAAACATATTTCCAAACACTGCTAACAGCCTCCGCAACCCCAACTTTGAATCAATCTAATTTAAAAAAAAATGTTTTACATGTTTCGGATGTTCCTTCAAAGTTCAAGATAGTTTACTTCCTAGTCCAAACCTCCCGCAGAACGAGGGCGGGAAGAGTTTGAACCCAGGACCATCAACAAATCCAAACAACAGTCCAGGGCGCAAACCGCGCAACCAGGTAGCCAGACATTTTTATTAATGATTTTCCTTTTGAATTACAGGCATTTCTTTAAAACAGAAGATTATAATGTTCTATGCATGCCCATGTGTTATTCCAGGCATGCATATTAATAAGAAATATACACACTGCACTTAAGGCACCATTATCCCAATTAGTGATTGAAAGTATTTCTTCTGACAGTCAGGTATGGAGCCTCTTCATTCCCTGCACTGTCTGAGGGTTCAACCATACCATCGACCATAAAACAGCGCACAGCCCAATGGAAAAGGACCCACTCACTATTAGTGGCGGAAAAGTACATAGCCTACAGGAGAATTTCCACATATTCCCATTCTGTAACCACCACAATATCCATGAGGAAATGGTCAATCCGGCGGTGATGTCCCCCCGCGTGTAATGGTTCAGACAACCAGATCCATGCTCTAATAATACCAGGTAAGTAGCACTTGTATGAACTGGTCCTAGCAAAGGAATATGAAATGTGCCTTTATTTAGTATATCAGTAATTTATTACACTGTGTTTTATATTTCTATATTATGGTTCAGTCTTTTATGTATTATTGATTCTTTAATTTTGAGTCTTCTGTCTTGTCTCTGAATTTAGTGATTTTACTAACAGTGTTACCCTAATGAAATGTGAATATTGGCCTTTTTATAAATCGCACAACTTTTAAGCCACAATGTACATTAATCAGTTCCAGGCCAAAATTAATGAGCAGTAAAACTACCTTGTTTCCTCTGAAAAAAAAACTTCTACAATAGCATCTATTTTTTTATTTTTTTTTTACCAAACTCTAATTTGCGTTCCACTGTCCCATCTGAAATATTGAAAAGAGATAAGTTATATTTTGGAGCTTGGCAAGAAGGATGATTTAGGAAATGTCATCAACATCAAAGATCAATGACTAGTTAAGTTCAATGTTACAACAGAGGTTTCTTAGGCTAACAGAACAGAATATAGTTCTCTACGCCGCCAAACCATGTGGGATACCATGCACTCACGCCGACTCTCTAACCCTCGATGAAAAAGTCATGGAAAAATAACTCTTTTATTTTCTGCAAGACAGAATTGAGTTACCCTGTGTAACTTTCGTGGCGACAAGAGAGGGTGGCTCAGAACCGACCATGCTGACACCACACACACACGCTGGCTCTCTAACCCTACTTCTGCCCCCTCCCGCCAGCACCTTCCTCGCTCTCCAGGCATGCCCACATAGTCGTTAGCCCAAACCCACCCTATTTGGACAACTGTGTCTTTCAGGAAGTGTTCACCTGTCACTAAATAGCAGTGTATGCTGTGCCCTGGGTAGTACAGAATATTACTCTTTGTAGGATGAAGTAATACAGGGTGTATTAAAATGTTACACAATACTACTAGAAAGATATTCTATAATTAAATGGATTTTTTTTTTATTATGAAACTTGTGGTGATCCTATATTCCATAATTCAAAATCATTTTTTAATTTCTTAAACAGAAGTGCCATGGGGATTTTAATTATTGGGACACTGATGTTGCTGTTTTTTTTAATTGCTTTTGTGTAGTACAATTTTCATGCTATAAGCATTCTCAGTGGACTCTGGTCCATTCTCTTTTGTGGACCCATGGGGGAAGGTGTTATCTGGGAGTAGTTTTCTTATAGGCACTCTGCAAACACAGCTATGCTCAAGATGGGAATT
>JADKLZ010013538.1:0-14744 GCA_021533235.1 Biomphalaria straminea | reverse complement strand
ACAACAAGACAAACCTATTACACTATAACTACAAGAACGCCCTAAAAGAGCCTTGCTCCGGACCCACCGTAAATAAAGTATACATATATTATAACGTACCAGGCAGCCACCGTAGCGACGGGTGAATACCACTTGTTCCTCACCCCCTCCTCTTGTTGTTTTTTTCGTGGGATAACTCTATCCGCAGAAATAAAAGAGTGATCTTTCCTTTACTTCTTCTTCTTCTCGTCCAAACTCTTGAGCCATGATAGAATTATAGATATATAGATAGCTAGATTATTGTATCATTTAGCCATTCATGCGTGTTCACTCACCTCGCACTCGGCCCAGTGGTTGACCGGGATGCCACGGACAAACTCCTTCCCCGCGTATATCCTGATCAGCGAGCTGCTGCCCATCCTTAGGTCATCGTTGAACATGTCGATCGCCAGTCGGCTGACCATGTCCAGCCTTGATGTGCTCGTGTCATTGTTGGCGGCCTCTGTAGTACAGGTACCGTTTTGCAGAACTGTGAATCTACATCAGAAAATATAAGCCTGATGGAGAACGGACGTATTCGTGATTTGATTGAAAATGAGAGGATCCAAGCTGGCAAAGTTTATTAATGAAAGTGTTGTTGTTTTTTTTTTTGTTGTTTATTTGTTGTTGTTTTTTTTACAAAGCTTATATCAACTCACTCTATAAAAAGTTTGTCCACGTTATTTCTCCACACCCAATCTCGGATTAACTCTTTGACACCGAAATTATTTTCCACGTTTGGACGGTATTTATAGCTTTATATCTGGTTAGAATCAATGATGGGAGCGTCGTTGCGAGGTCAAAGAGTTAAGCTGAAATTTTTGCAGAATTATTTCTTTTACCTAACAACACAAAAAAAAAAACAATTTCGAAAATGTACTAATTAGTTAATTAACTCTTGGTAATTAAAGGTTTCTCGAACAATAGAAAGAAATTGTACTTGACTGAAGTGGTGGTATTAGTCCCTCTATAAATTGAAACAGACAATCTTCTCTAGTCATAAGTACCTCACTAGCAGAGTGGTTGGCATGTCGGCCTGAGGGGACGTGAGCCATTAGTTTGAATTCAGGTCTCTCCCTTTATTTTTAGCGGCCCCCGAAAGGGAAAAAGACGCTATTAGTTTTGTGTGGCCTGTCTGTCCGTCTGTCTGTCTGTCCGTCCCGTTTACTGCTCAGAAAGTAGAAGAGAAAATGAAAATCTGACATCACGATAATATAGATCATTCAAAGTTTTGATGCAACGGCTACTTTTTTTTTCTAAAAGCTCAAAATCTAATTTTTAAAAATCATTTATGCAAGCAGTTTTTTATAGAGAAACACCTAATTAGTATGCATAATAAATCAAACCTAATTTAAGACAATTAATAATATTATAAATTTCATTTAATTTCAAGATTATTTTTGTTCAAAGATAAAAGTATTTTCTATGTAAGGAATAAAGAAATTGAATTAGCGAATCAATTATATATAAAAAAAAAATCAATTATATTACATCAGTCGGTCCAGATTCACATCTAACTAACATACACCTATCCTTTGATCTGCTGGACCGCTAGGGCACTACATAAGATCTGTCGACCTTCTATCTGCATTCTTATCTGTCATTTGTCTTTGCTATAATTTCATTCGGATGTTCGTTCTGAAAATATTGAAACCTGCCTGGGTGGATCACTTCGGGGGCCGATTTTAAGTTTGTGTTTCCACACAAACTGTCTTTGTAACCTTGTTTTATTTGTTGATTGATGCTTTTTTTTTTTTGCACATGCTTTTAAAAACCAATTACGTTAAAATTCTCATCCCTCCCCCATTTTCCTTACTGGTCCAGATAAGTGATAGATTCATAACGCATTACGAAAGCTTAACCCATGAAATAGCCGCTAAACAAAAAAGCAATTGGTCAAAATTTATATTCATCTCACAGAATTATTGTTGTTGGTCTAGATCTATTACACATTTTGTGACATGATTGATCCAAACTGATCGATACAATTACAGTTCGTAGAAGCTTCGTTGTTGTTAATTTTTTAACGTATTTTTAATGTTTGGTCTCTCTTTTTATGCTGGGCTGTTTCTAGTGATCTATCATTTGAGTTTCTGCAAAGCTGTTTAGACATAAATTATTATTTTCAAAAGAGTGTATTAAATACCATGTTTTGTGGCCATAACTCGAAGTATTTGACTTCCTGATGGTCACTACAATGGCTTGCCAAATTAAAACTTTGTGTTTTTTTTATATGTAACACTTTTCATGTGTTTGTTGAATCACTGCTAGAAAATGAATCCTAGCATTAAGGTGTCTAATGTTGGCCTCATGAAGATCTTTACTGTTATCCTTGTACAAACAATATTGCACCATTACAGATTGAACCGAGGAATGGGAAGTGGGAGAAACAGCGTGCACAAAACGTACGCAATAACCCTACATATACACATCTTTTGTTAAGTAGCATTTATTTCCCTTGTTTGACACCAAAACAAAATAATTAATTGTCAGTGAGTAATAAACTAATTGGTTACTTCTTTTTTTCTCTAATAGAGTCCAGTTTCGTTAGGTACAGCAAATAATTCTGCCCAGTGTCAGCTTGACCCTAGAGAATTGAATAGGGGGGGGGGGGAGAGAGAACGTGTACACGAATAGTACCAGACAGTGAGTTGATATAAACTTTGTGAAATGAAAGAGAGAAAGCAATCAAAGATGGCAAAACATTTTAGTGGAATCGTGTTCGGGTGTGGCCCATGATACCTTTAGCTGACAGCAGGGCCGGTCTTAGGCCACTGCAACCTATGCGGCCGCAGTGGGCCCCGCAATCTGTAGGACCGGCCCTGGGTGACAGCTGTGTGCCAGTTCTGTTTACTATTTTTTCTTTCTTTATTACAATTTACAAATGAGGTGGTATGTTTCAATGTATTAGGATATTTTGTATCTATATTAGTGGAAAAAAAGAGGAGGATTTCCCAGTTGCATATTACCGAGAGCAAAGTTGTCCACAAGTTGAAGTCATGAACCTGGCAATCCTGGCTTTTAGTGTTAAGGCTGAGCTTATATTTAAAGGCGTTACGCCCTCTGAACTACGGTGTTCTCAGAGTTAACGTACTTACCTCATTCCATTCCGAAGGTCAAATATAGTCAAGGTCGTCTGGCCGTTGAAGGTCATTTTCCGAGACGCCCTCTGGTTGACCTTGTCGTAGTGCTCTTCCACTTCCGTCGTCCACTGCTTCTGCAGTATGTTGGCCTCGACCTTCACGCTGTACTGGTCTGGCAGACGGGGATAGCTGGGACCCATGCCTGTCCGTCTGAAGCTCAGGGGGCTAGCGCAAATGCTTGATGGCGCGTGCCAATCGTAGGCGACTGCGCCCGCCCTGGCGACTACTATCGCAAGACAGATGAGTCCGCATATCGACATACTTGTTCCTCGACAAGACTGTAAGTAATCTTCTGAAAGTGAAGAATGCTACTGGTTATACATTAAAAGACACGTAACTGACTGTTTGAGACACGCGCATATAAATAAAACTTATTAAGTGCATAAAGATTGTTACCGGACCGGCCTTGGGTAACTGGAGGCCCTGTTAGGAGCTTAATGAAAATGCTAGATTAAACAAACAAAAACTCAAGCAAATAATTAAATACATATCTATATAGCAATCAATCAATGTGGCACGCTCTTTCTTTCCAACCAAAGCCGATATGCTGACTCTCCCTGTGCATCGCTTGCACCTTTGATGCACCAGGCTCGAAATAACGTCTTGAAACTTTCAGTAAAAGTTCTTCTAACATTGTTAGTCTAACAAGTAAAGAAATACTTTTGTTAATAAGCCTGGAGGCACGGTAACAACTTAGAGCAAGTCTAGCAGACGAATTGCGTTTTTAATATGCTACAGATTTGATTCAAGTTACGCTGTTGTTTTTTTTTTTTTAGTCCGACGCAAGGCCGCCAGCTAATCGGAGGCACTAGACGGATTAAAATAAATTATAGCTTTTATATAACGCTATTTTCATGCATGCTCAGAGCGCTTTGATCCAATCTCATGTGTGGACCAGTGTGGGGAAGGTTTTTCCGTGCTGCCTTTAGGCGCTCAGTGGCCTCTCTACCACCTATACCAAGGAAGCACTGGGCGGTTGCCTTGTTTGCCTACGGCTAAGGCCTGCCCTGTCCCTAACCTGGCTTACTTGGCTTGCCACATACTGTTCTCATAAGATTTGTGTTATACATTGTCAGCTCATGCAGATAGAAGTTAGCGTCTGTACGCAGGGCCGGCCCTGTTTCTACGCAATCCACGTCTATAAATGGTTATGACTTTAATCTTGGCATATTCTTTTACACTCCCAAGGAAGTGCCTTGGTTGAAAAGAGTCCTAATAGTGTTATGTTTCGTTAAACTAGAGAAATTTAGCTTTTAAAGGAAGATTTTCTTGTACAAAAAAAAAAGTAATAAGCTATAGTGAAATAAACAAAAATCGTCGCTTGAATGAGATAAGAACAAGCTAAAAGGCATTAAAGGTGGGCACTAGTAAATAGTCACTCAAAGTTATTAAGTCGGGTACTTACCAATGCAGCAACCAACTATATTTTTTTAACGGATCAGTATTGTCACGCGACTCATTCACTCGTGAAAATTGTAAAGAATAAGGACGACATCCTAGCACGGGTACACCCGTGTGTGGCTCCAAGCAATGGATAGTGTGTGTATACCTATTGTCTTATTATCTCCTTCCTTTCTTTATCTATTACTGTCATTCCGTTACTGGACTATGGGAGTTTAACGTAACGGGACACCACTGGGCGCCCCCCTAACATTGAATTACTGTATCTAGTGGATTAGATGTCAGATGAAGCTTGTCTATAATTTACTTATGTTCCCTCACTCTGTACATTGTATGAAATGGAAGTAATGATAGGGTGCGGATGTTGAGGAACATTACAAGGTGTCTCACACATTGTTGGACTTTCATACTTATCATTTATATTAACGGCGGAAACGATGAAAATCTTCCTTTTTTTATTTACTTCTTTATACGTTTTATTTTTGGTAATGTGAATTATATTATAATGTTTTGCTTAAGTTTTTCCATGTCGCCTTAAAAGGCTTTTTTTTTCCGGGGGGGGGGGTGGAATAAATTTTAAGGAAACCATTAAATTTAGAACTGTTGAACCCATGAAGTGTAATTTGGTAATTTGTTGTAGATCTTCTGGTATGTAATCAGATTTTTTTTTTTTTTTGTGGTGGTGTATTGTGGGACGCAAGTCATATGACAATATCAAATTATCATATATAAGCATTGCTGTTTGAAATGTGCATTCTATTTGACTAGAGGTGTACATAGCTGTCACTACTGTGGTTTACTCGTAAATAGTAATATTTAATGTTAAGGCAAATATTGTAAAAACACTGGGGGCGAATGAGTTTTAAGGAAAAGTCTTCAAGTGTTTTAGGGATCGGAGGTTATAACAATGTTAAGTACAAAGTAGGTCGAGCATTATTAGTTCAAAAGATTCTAGCAAAAATTATTGCCAGATTGTATTTAAAAATAATCTTCTGCTTAAAGGTTGGGATGGTGTGGTCGAGAGGCTAAGTGCGCCTGAACGTGGCTTGCCCCCCCCCCCTATCAAGGGGGCTCGACACCCTACTCGAGCAGAGTTGTGTTTACTGAGCGCCTAAAGGCCTAGATACCCCCTTCCCCCACTGGTCCAGTAATGAGATTGGACCATTGCGCTCTGAGCCAGGGGCGGCCCTAGCAGTGCGCGGGGCCCTGGGCGAGCGTCATGTGCGGGGCCCTTAGCCTTAAGGGTAGGATATATACCGTACCACATCTCGCAAACGGGCTAATCCGTCTCTAACACTGTAAAAAGAACAATTCGGTATGTCCGTCGCTAACGCTGTGGGCCTTATTTTTGTTACAAAACATAGAACAATTTGTACGTATTGTTGGCTAACTATTGGCAGCTGAAACACATTATATACTGTATTGTAATTGTTCTGAATTGACAGAAGCAAATAAAAAGGAAAACACTCGAGCACCACTATTGTGTCTCCTCTCTCACTCTGAAAATCGAAGCTTATTGACGTTCTATACTATAAGAACAAAGTGTGCTATAATTTATAAGAGCTACAGTGGTCCCTATACTTTTGCAGACCCGACTATTGCGGAAGTGTTATACCACGGGGTTTAATAAAAATAATAATTAAAGAAAATACTCCAGCGTTTTTTTAACATGGTGACACGTGTTTTCCACGGCCGCACGATGTCTATGCACAGTAGCCTATTGGGAAAAAAAAAATTTAATTCTTATTCGCCAAACTTCTGGAAAGCCGATTGGCGAAATATATGTACAAGTACATCAACTGGTGATACTGTTTTTATCCGAAAATAATGGGTCTATACGTTGATTAAATAAAATAGCCTACGGCAAAAATCTGACTTCGCGTGCGGTCTTAGAACGTATCACAAGCGAAAGTCAAGAAAACACTATATATTTGTTTAGTTATTTTCATGGGGGGTAAAAAAATAGGTACCAGTACTCAGTGAGGGAGTTCCTAACTTGTAACTACTAAAAAAATAATAAACGTTAAAATACAAGAAAATGAATATTTTTTAGCCACATTGAAAAAGGTGTCCGTACGCCGTAGGCCTACGGTGGGTACGCCAACAAAAAAGCACTGATTATTTTCATAAAAAAAATAATTTTTCAAAAGTTGCATTTGTTACTGCTAATGTTATAAATAACTCTTTCATATAGGGCCTACAATTTTTCATAATGTAAAGATTAGTATGAACTTTATCAATACGAATTTTCCTAATAAAATCCGATTGGACCTCGATGTTTATATACGAAATAAATGTTTTAGATTGGTTGCTTACACTTATGTGTTTTTATTGTGAAATGTAAAACGATGATAGCCTCTTAGACTCGACAGGTCAATAGATGAAGTCTTTACCGAAATTGAACGGTATTTCGAAATGAACAATTTATGTTAAGAGCTTAATGGTATAATAAAAATACTGCGAAAATATTGAGTAACAAGTCCCAGTTTATGAGAACTCGAAGTTGATGACAATAAAATCTCCCATCGCGGGGCCCCTCTCATGCGCGGGGCCTGGGGCGGTTGCCCCAGTTGCCACCCCCTAAGGCCGCTACTGCTCTGAGCATACTAAAAGCTGTTTTTTTTTTTTAATTCAATTGAACAAAACAAAAACTCTTGGGAAAGTCAACTATTGATTGATTTCCTTCATTCATAACAGACAGCAAGATCAATGTTAACCAAATATAAGCTCGACTCTCTCTCCATTGATACAGACTAGAAGAAAATGATAGCATTGAGGATTAAATAAACAAAATGATCTGCTTACACCGTCTCAAAGGATGCGACGAATCTCAGCTATAGAAGTTGAGAAGTGAAAACAATAGATTGCGGCTTCTCTGTCGGCAAAGAGGGCTACTTACAGATAATGTTGAAAAGTTCGCAGATTGATCGACAGGTGGACAGCATTAGTATTTCTAAGTGAAACAAATCAAGTTCGAGTCAAACTTTTTTTGTTTTGTATGGCACGTGTGATGATTGACAGGAATCTCAGCCGATGCTGGTATGTGCAGAAATGGGGGGGGGGAGGTTTGCCTATTCAGTCCGAGCTAGGATCTATTTATACATTTTAACGACCTTGTCACGTGTTTTCATGTCATGTCGCATCTAATCTGAGCGCCAAATTGTGCTTTTGTAACCACCCCTCTCGCCCCAAATACACATTGAAAAGAATCCACTTTTTTTAAATTGTGAAATGAGATATTAAAAAAAAAAACAACTAACTTTACACATATATGTCTAAATAATAATCCGACCATTCTTTAGTTCAACTGCCAGTGATCTGAGCTCTTAGTATTTTTCCACAATGTAGAAATTGTGTAGGTCCTGTTCAAATAGATAGCTCTAATACTTTTAAAAAAAAAAATCTCTATTGAAAGCCGCAACTGCAGTTAAATTGTACCCTGCGAAAAGAAAAGCCTAGATAATGTGTGGGTGCCTAATAACATCGATTTCTATTTTCAAACACACTGGAGGAGGTTTTCATCAACTTTGACGGTTAGTTAGAATGAGAAAATAGGGTTAGGGTTAGGCCAGTACAGACGTGGTAAGGCTCTCTTCTCTAGGTGTAAACTGCCCACAGGTTGTGACGTTGCAGGTCAGTTTTCAGGCCCTCTATAACGATTGGTCTCGCTTGGATGAGGTGGGGCCCCACAAGTGAGGCAGTCATGGACCGTCTGTGTGCGGGCACGCCCTTTTGCCCTCCAAACCAGACCATTTAGCTTTAGTCTAAAAGCCGTACTACCCTGTGTGTATGTACCAGTAAGGTTTTAATGCTAAGGGAGTTAACCCTAACAGAATATGGGTTTTGGAGGAACAGTAATATGACCACTGCTTTCTGACAAAGTTCAGCTTCATGACCCTATATTTTGATGGTATTCGATCCTTTTGGATCCTTTCAGTATGGAACTGACTCTTGGGCTTCCCAGTACTCGCAAAATTACCTCCAAGGCTTGACCCCCCCCCTCGAGTTAACTGACAGAAATGTCTCGGAATTAAACGGTAGTCATCGGTGATAAACGCTCAACTTATGATGTGTATCAAGGATTGACCTTTCTAAGTCACGCGAGAAGCTGCAAGGGGTAAAACAAAAAGACAGTCTCTCGAAAAGCCAACATAAGTGAACCAACAGAGGCGTCGCTGGAATTGGTGTCACGCGGTGGGGGCTCGCTCCTCCCTAGTGCCGCCACTGCGTTTAAATCTTCTTTGGCTGTCAGTCACTTTGTATGGAAGACGAAAGAATAATAACAAAAAAATCATCTTCTACTTGCAAGGGCGTAGCTAGAAATTTTCTATCGTTCGGAGGCCCGGGCGGATTGACCTCTTTGGGGGCCCCTGCATTTTGCGTAATACTTAATTTTTAATGTAAAAAACACTCATATGGGGGCCCCCCACAAGTTGGAACCCGGGGGGATTTTCAATGTCTCTCCCCTCCTCCTCACACCCTAGCAACGCCACTGTCTACTTGTATGATCTGATTAGTTCACGACAATATGTAACATCAGCGCCTTCCTTTGTTAAAAGTAAATTTACATTAGATGATTTCCTTGTATTCAAAAAGAATCATAGTTTATTGTAAAAAAAAAATAACTGTTGAATGAAAGTAGCACTAGTCAAGTTCGCCTGCCGCACATGCTCCTTACCTTATATAAACGAGCCCAGTGACTCATTGACCAAAGTGAATGAAACAAGACACCATCTACGTTATTACATCCCAGTTACATGTTGAGTTGCATTCATATCTCCTCGCCTTCCTGTACATCCAAATAAAAAAACACAACACCCCCCACCTCTCCGTTTTATCATAACAAAGCTACAAATTATTTACTTGGCTTATCTAAAAAGAGAAAGAAAAAAAAAAGACTGCCATTATTGTTGATGTGTTGGGTCAGTTGTCACCACCCCCGTCCCTCTCCCCCTCCCTCACGATTAGTTTTTGCTTACCAAAGTGAAGGAGAGAGTGGGAGAGAGGATACATACACCTGTGTCGACCAATGTGGTTACGACTTGTTGGTTGTTCTACCTCGTCGCTTCACCTGTGTTGAGCATTTAACATTAGGAATTTGTGCCTAATTTTTTTTTTTTTTTTGCTGGGGAGGTAAAAAAAAAGGGGTGGGGGTGGAACTTCTACATTGTTAACATTTTAGTTTCCTGTCCGCTTCCTTCTCAACTACATTTTAATTATATATTTTGTCTCTTGCATATTTATGACTGACAAAAGTTGTTGTATGACTGACAAAAACTGTTGTGGTAAGTCTGTCAGTTGTAATGTTTAGTAGAAAGATTTGGTTATGATGTTAAGTCATCTGTTTCTAAGGCCGACGGTTATCGAGGGTGTAATGCGGCCAGCACAAAGACCAACCGTGTTTACTTTCCCCAACTAAATTCAGGTAACCATTAATGTTGGGTGGGGTCAGGGATGTCCTGAAAATCCCAAAATTCGAAATCTTAGTCTTCACCGAGATTTGAACCCGAGATCCCCCCCCCCTCGGTTCAAAAGTCAAGAGTTTTACCACTCGGCCCACCATGCTTCCTCGTTGTCAATAAAACGTACGATCACCGCAGATGCAATTATTATTTTATTTGTCAAAACCTCTCCATAAAGATAGACGCAACATTTCCCCATCTACCGTTTGCAGCTCTTAACATTCACGACTGGTGTGTGATAAGTTTTTGTAATGCTGGTAGTTATAAAGTGTCCTTAAAGTCCCCACGTTGCGCTCTTTCCCAATCTACACATACGAAATTAAACTATCAAACTCGAACATCTAGTAGCCCAGGGCGCTGTAAACTTTTGTACGTTGTGTGTAGCCTGAAATGTAGGACGGACCGGAGACAGCAGAAACTAGATGTTTTTTTTTTTTATTTTATTTTTAAGCAAGATGTAATTAACGGCTAACAACTCATGTTTCGCACTGTTGTATATACCGGTTAATCCCTTTTCATTATTGTATTTGGCTGTTTAAAATATAGATACAACTTAAGGCCATTTTTAAATAGATTATACATTTTGTATGCAAATACTTATAAACCATTTTTAAAACAAGTTTAACGAGGTAGTGCGTGCTATGCAAGGCCGCCGCAAGGGCTTACAAAAACCTACCCATATACAATCATTATTCCAGCAAGGTTTTAACATGGAACTGACGGAGGTGTGCGTACTTCTCCCACAAATTCTGCTATTCATAATAAAGTTCTGATATTACTTGATGTGAGCTTGTGTATGACGTTGAGTGAGAATTGGTTTCTCTCTCCCCCCCCCTCCCGAGGCTGCCAATAGGTTTCTAACACAAACTCCTTTTTTTTTCTTACAAAGCTTATATCAACTCAGTATGTCTGTTAAAAAGTGTGTACACCTTATTTCTACCCACACCCAATCTCGCATCACTTTGAAACTCTACACAATTATATTTATAGGCGTAGATAAGACATTAATAAATTTATTAAAAAATCATGATTTTGTTTGATGCCAAGGGAAATTCATCCTTCTGAATTCCAGATACGGCTAAATATGTTGGGCTTAGGATAACTGAACATGTTATTTCTATCCCACGCCCGTTATCGGATGAAGTTGAAACTCGAAACTATTATTTCTTGTACCTAACAAAACGCGAATCAATTTTTTTTTTTAATTGATCAATAAGTCAATGAATAATTTGTAATTATTTTGTTTGATATTGAAGAAGGGAAATAACTTTTACATTATTAGAGATGAGCCCCTTTAAAAAAAAAATTAAAGGATTGTGTTTTTAACTGTTGCTTGTTTCTAGCCCTGTTGGTGAACATATTTGGAGAGATTTGTTTCATTGTTGTTTTGCCTTTTTAACTTTCCTATCGTTTCTGTTCCAGGTGCTGATATAAAACATAAGACTAGAGGTTTTATACAATCCAGAGAGCCTGACAAAAAGATGGCCTACCTTGTGTTGGTAAGTCCTTCTCGTACTCTCATTTGTAATAGTGGTCGAGAGGCCAAGTGCGGCTTGATCTTGGCTTGCTTGGCTACCTAGAAGGGGGCCCGAGGTTCGACACCCGACTCGGGCAGAGTTGTGTTTACTGAGCGCCCAAAGGCAGCACGGGAAACCAACTCCTAGATACCCCCTCCCCCCCCCCACTGGTCCACAAATGAGATTGGACCAAAGCGCTCTGAGCATGCTATAAGCATGAAAGTAGCGCTATATAAAAGCTATAATAATAATAGGCCTACACTTAGAATAAGTAGGCAGAGGAAGAATTGAATCCTGGTCGAGGCTGACAGTTTATTGAGTTCCTCATTTTAGAGAATTCCTGCAGTCCAGTCAGATCTGATTATCTGACCTTGATATCAAGAAGTAAAGCATGTCGATCATTTGGCTTGCTTTCTAACATTACAAAAATGTGTTAACAATACGATACAGATGTCAGGCAGAGTGTAGTCAGCACAATGTCCAACGTTCCCAGGCTAATTCCGTGTAGATATTTGCGTCTTAACAAAATGTGGGAACTCATTCACCAATCGTAAATATACAGAATTTAGCCACGTGATTCTCTATCACTTCTATACAAATTATTTAATACACTAATGTTGTCACGTGATATGTTGTTGTTGTTTTTTTGTTGTTGTTTTATCAATATCATCACGTGGCTAAATTCTGTTTGTTTACGATTGGTGAATGAAGTACGTTTAGAATTTTAAAATATACTTTTTTTTTTCCTGGGGTGAAACATTTATACGCATTAAATGAATATTCATTTGTCTTTTCATTTATATATATATATATATATATATATATATAGCTCCTCCTTCGTGTTCGAAGATGAGCACATTTCTCAATTCCTATGGACTCGAAGATGGCTGTATAGTCCAATCTTCGCTTTGAAAAGCCGGCCGCATATGTGGCATGGGTGAGTTTTGTCAGTTGCAGGTGGGCCTGCTTTTTCTCTCTGCTTTCTGTTGGTTCGGCGCTCTATCGCACTGGCCACTCTTCTTGCTTCAAAACTTGAGACTCCGTGACTCACAGCTTCTCGCCATGCGGAGCGATCTTGAGCTAGTACTTCCCAGCCATGAATGTCGATACCACACTCCTTGAGAGAGCTCTTGAGGGTGTCTTTGTAGCGCTTGTATTGGCCGCCTTGGGAGCGCTTTCCTGTACATAACTCTCCATACAGAAGTCTCTTGGGAAGGCGATTTTCTGGCATGCGGACTACATGACCCGCCCATCGTAGTTGGGACCTTTTTACTGTCGCATTAATACTGTGCATGTTGGACAGCTTTAAAATTTCTGTGTCTGGTATGTAGTCAGACCAACGCACCTTATGGATACTCCTTAGACAGCGTAGGTGGAAGGAGTTTAGCTTTTTGGTGTGGCGGGAGTACAAGGTCCATGACTCTGATGCATATAGGAGTGACGGAAGAACTACAGCACTGTAGACTTTCAGTTTTGTGGTTAAACTGAGTCCTCTCCTTTGCCACACTTGCTCTTGAAGTCTGCCGAAGGCAGCACTGGCACGAGCAATACGGAAGTCAACCTCATCATCTAGGTTGGCGCTTGCTGATATGGTGCTTCCCAGATAGACAAATTTTTTGACATTTGCTAGTTTCTGGCCATCTATGAGAATGTCTGGTTCTGTAACAGCTTTATTTGGAGGAGGTTGGTGCAGCACTTCTGTCTTTTTTACATTAATGGTGAGTCCAAAATTTGTGCAGGCATTAGCGAAGAGGGACAGGCTCTTTTGAAGGTCTTCTTCGTTTGCAGCGTTTAGGGCACAGTCATCTGCAAATAGCAGGTCTCTGATGCAGTCGAAGTTTACCTTGGTCCTTGCCTTGAGTCTCTGAGCATTAAATAAGCTTGCATCTGTGCGATACCGTATGTCAACTCCAAAGCTTTCTCTGCAATAGGCATCTTTCAGCATGGCGGTAAACATTAAGCTGAAGAGAGTTGGAGCCAGCACACAGCCCTGCTTCACGCCATCTGAGACAGGAAAAGGCTTGGAGTAGTCTCCGTTGTCTTGAACTCTTGCTTGCATGTTATCATGGAATTGACGCACCATTGTTATAAATTGGTCAGGGCAGCCGATGTAAATGTATAGTATACATTTCATGAATGATGTATCATCACTGTATAGTATACATTTCATGAATCTTGTATCATCCCTGTATAGTATACAATTCATGGATGATGTATCATCCCTGCGTATGATTCATGAATCATGTATAGTCCCTGTGTATAATTCATGAATCTGGCATCATCCCTGTATAATATACAATTCATGGATGATTATTACCCCTGTATCCAATTCATGGATGATGTATCCCCCCCCCCCTGTGTATGATTCATGAATGATGTGCCACCCCTATGTACAATTCATTCCTGTCTATTTATTGACACCGATGTGTTTCACTTTCTCATTCCAACAGCCGGATGGCCAAGAGTTTACGTTTCCTGACATCTTTGAAAAGAAACCACCCCCGTCCAAACAGCAGATGAAAGATTTCCAGAAAGTGCAAAGGGAAGGTCAATTGGAACAGCAGCAGACGTGGGAGAGAGGGGCAGTGCCTCCGTGGTTTAGGTTTTAGCTCGTCACACCACGCACATTTGTAAATAAGTAGTTTCGTGAAGTACTGACCTGATGAATGGCCATGTTTGGGTGGAACAAAGGGAGAGAATTGAGTGTGAATGAAATTTCGTTCATTATATACAGAGTTAGCATTCTTTTTTTTTTTTTATCAAATTGTTGATGTGAAAATAAATGCCATAATAGATCCATGAGTTTGTTTTTTTTTTTTTTTTTGTTTTACTTTCCTGAACTCATGTTGGAAACGTTTCTGTGTTTATTTATAGTTTAAATCTGATGCGTAACCTAATTCGTTCTGCGGGCCATTTTAATTTCCGACACTCGTGGTATGGGTCACATGACTGAATAAGTTCGACAACAAAATAAAACTAGCTGAAACAATTTGATTACAAATCCGTGGCTCTAGTACTTACATTAATTGAATATTTGAAGTTTATCTTTAATTTTACGCGTCGGAAAATACACTCACGTCTCTACTTAAAATGTGACTATCATTGTAGCTACCAATATCACCACCTCCTTTTTGCTTTCTCGTTTACGTAAATATTCCAATCGATTCTCCAAGTTCCAATCTTTAACCATCTTTATTCAAATC
>JADKLZ010013537.1:42359-52959 GCA_021533235.1 Biomphalaria straminea | reverse complement strand
TAATGGATGTACAAGAATAATAAGATGTGTAATGGATGTACAAGAATGTCTGAAAAGATGTGGATGGGGGGATGGGGGTCTGAAGGCTGGTTACAAGTAGTGAGAGCAAAAATAAAAATTGCAGTTCTTGGTTAAAAAAATAAAAATAAAATGGCTGACGGAGGTAGCTATGTCAATAATTATTCTATGTAGATCTACTTTTGTGATTCATTTTACTCACAGAAGTTATATTAAAGAACACAAACGAATATTTATTATTTCTACTTAAATTAAAAAACTGATGCCCATAATTCTGGGAAAACATGATTGAGAGGGGAGGGGGCATATCTAGAGAATAGCAAATAAAATTTATACAATCAATGTGCTGTCTTAATCTTATTTCAAAGACGTCCAAAGCGAAAGAGTTCTTAGGAACTGATAATATGCAATTAGTAAAATCATTTTTCAAAGTTCTATAATGACACTGTCACCTGTTAAAAAAAAAATTAAGGTTATTAATAAAAAGAAGTTAAAAGATTTTAAAACTATATGAATAGGAAAGCTTTGTGAATTGGTGTCAGAAGTGACTTTATAACAAAATCTGAACTCGAAGGATAATAAGTGCATCAGAGACTGACTAAATAAGAGGGAGCTAAACAAAAAATTAGCTTGAACTCATGGGATATCCCCTTGAGAGTCTAAGCCCAGAATTCCCACTCTTTTAATCACTTCCTGACAATGACAGAGTTCTAACATTTTCTGTCTTAGATTTGACTACTTTATTGTCAGTTTTCTTAATGACCACCAGTGGACAATGGTTATGCTTGCCCTGGATGTGGCAAAATGTGTAGGACACAGCTGGGGCCACGTCGTCTTGGGAAATACTGCATTCCTTATTAATCTTTGGGCTTGAAGACAAGATTAAAGCCGCTTTTCTAAGGCAATAATTTTTTTTGTCCTTTAAACCGTTTCTTCAATGTTACACATTTTTCTTTTCCTTTAAGGAAATGTATTCTGCTGCTATTTATCAAATAGAATTTAATGCCATCCTCAATACATACTCAAGTCTGCCCCACCCCCCAGTTTTTTCCCTTGTTCCATAGGAAACTCAATAGAAATAAGACAATAATATAAAGTACAGTTATTTCTCTTTACCATTATAGCAATACAAGAGAAACTTAAGAAACACAATACAAATAATAACAGATCATCACTGATAACAAAGTATGATGAATTCACATTTAGAGATACCGGATGAGAATTGAAAAGTCATCATAGACTTAATCACTGGGTTAAATATTGCATAAGATGTTTGTTTGTTTTTAAATTACACATTAGGAATGATCGTAATGAGGAGGGAGATACATTATTATCTAATGAGATTATGCTAGAATGGCAACCTCGCAGCTTCCGTTAAAAGCATCTTAGTTTGATCATTTACTTTGATTTTCTATAACAATTTTTATATATAAAAGATAAATTAAAAAAAAACACTTTATCTTTTAGTTAGAACAGTTAAGGAGAAGTGTTATAAAACACATCTGTAATAAAGACAAAATCTGCAAGGATATTTTGTGGCCAGCACAACAGCCTATGGCTTTTACTTTCTCTAACTAGTCAGCCAATGCAGGATGAAATCAAGGAAACCCTCAAATCTAAATGTAAATTAAATAGCACAGCTCACCTGTATTTGAACTTGGGGCAATTAGTTCAAAAACTCAAGGTTTTACAAATCAATCACAACCACCTGTTATATTTAAGTAAAGCACTAAAAATTATTTTCATAATTTATACATTTTCAAAACTTGATAGAGAATTTTTTTTGTAAAACATTGTGATCACCAGGTCTATCAAAAATTAAAAAATGTAGGGTACCTCACTTATTAAACAAAAATAAGATTTAAACATAAAACTTTTATAGCAACAATGACAATTTTTGAAAAATACTATCTACAACTAATGCAGAGCCACACACAATTCTTAGATAGACAGAGTGGCCCACATCTAGGTTTACAGTTAATCACACTACCTCGTATATGGCTGAAGCTACTTGATTAGTAACACCAATATAAAAAGAAGAATTTTGCACTGTTGAAGGAGGAGATCTGAAGGATTCAATTCTTTATGATTATGTTTATTTACATCAGAGGTTCTCAACCTGTGGGTCGCAACCCCCTTGGGGGTCGATTGACCATTTGCCAGGGGTCACCTAAGACCATCGAAAATATGGATTGTTATTGTCTACTCTTCTAGTGTTGAATGAATGTGTGTTGGGGGGGGGGGGGAGGTCGCGGCAGAGTGGTGGATTGTAAATAGGGGTCGCCGAGCTTGAAAGGCTGAGAACCGTCGATTTACGTGATAACTATAACACTACTTTTAGGCCACCCAGGACTTAATGTAGTTTTTACCTAATGTGTGCATGTGGTAGAAGTGAACCAAGTCATACCCATACAACAGACAAGTCATTTCATACAATTTGCACAGATTTCAGTTTGCAATGACTTTTTCTTTCTTCTTCCTCGTTCTCATTTTTATGTTACGGAAAGCCTTGAAATGACTAGACCAATATGTGAGATAAACTGTGCAGCGGCTTCAAAATCAGGGAGCTCTCCATATAGTTTTCTTTCTCTTGGGGCGTTTTGGATCCAGCGTCTTGCTTGGGTCTCCTCGTAGAGAGTGCAGTTCTGAAGTACATGGTCAGAATTCTCTGGTGACATGGCAGATTGCACTGGTTCCAATTTTGAGCTTCCAGTACATAAGTTGTCTCATTCCGTTGTGTCTGGTCTTGAGTCAAAAGATTAGATGTTGGTCTTGTCGGGATAGCTTATAAAATGCATCCTCTTTCTTGCGATTGAGATGAGAGCTTGTCCGTTTCTCATGTATTTTATTCACTATTAGTTTCTTCATTTCATCTGGATAGAGTGCAATGTTTAATTGTGTGTTTTTTCTCCCACACTTGGCGAGTGTGTCAGCCTTCTCATTTCCTTCTAGTTCTTTGCCTTGACTGAATCTCACATTTTTATGTTTTGACTAAATCCAAATTAAAAAGCTGAAAACAAAAGTTAATTAAAAAGTTTGTTTGAAATGCAAAAGATGTTTATACAGAGCAGTTGAACCAAATCAATGACCAAGGAAAACAATGCAACAAGAATCAAATAATTTTCAAGTAAAAACTAAACAGACATTTGGTTATTCAATCTTCAAAACTAGCAGTTATAAGCCATAAAAACTCAAAACTAGTAGTTTCATTCTATAAACCGGAAGACCATTTTAAAAAAAGGAGAAAAAAAAAGAACATATGCAGCAAAAAAAAAAGTATTTAACACTATTATCTTAAAAAAAATATTTACGTTTTTCAGAAACATGATCTGAAGAATAACAGAATATTTTGTTCGTTTGACATGTTTCTGACATTCAGTAAGGTAATAATTAAAGTTCCTCTTCAGGCCTTGCGACCTATAAGGCAGATGATATTAATATCATCTGTTTCTTTGGCCAACATTTAAGGAGCAGCTCTGACATTCACAGTTGAAGATTATTACATCCTAGCCAAAACCTCCCTCTGGCTAGTGGGGGATGATGGTGGGCAGGATTGAATCCAGGACTATCAAGGCGTCCGTTCAGAGCATACACCATGAGACCAATACAATGTTAGCTAATGTGGAAATTAGCACTTTCTAATTAAAACTTTGAGTCA
The DNA here is from genome assembly GCA_021533235.1 of Biomphalaria straminea. Lineage (NCBI taxonomy): Eukaryota > Metazoa > Mollusca > Gastropoda > Planorbidae > Biomphalaria > Biomphalaria straminea. The sequence continues at coordinate 49,283 of JADKLZ010013537.1, read as the reverse complement.
AAAACAAAACTTAAAAAAAATGTTTAAATATTACATATTGAGTGTTAAAATAAAAATAAAAAATACAAAAAAATTAGTTCAACATAAGTCTAACAAGTCAGATCATTGCATGAAATGATAAAGATATAAATCAAATGAATGATGTAAAATTTACATTTTTTGAAACAAACATTTTGAATGGAAAAATTATCAAATGTATTTGGAAAGCAGCATATGGAGGTTAGTGTTTTTATGATTAAAGAATCGAATATACTCTGTTGCATTATGTAATATATATAGGAATTTTAAGTCCCCAAAAAAGGTGATGGTGAACTTCATTATATACAAAATTAACCTTATTTACACTAGAAGTATTGTTTTACATATAAATCTATCATTTTTTTTTTTTTATTTCAATTTAGCGTTAACTTAGTCTATACAGTAAAGTAAAGTTCCCCTTTCAGACCTTGTGGTCTATGGGGCAGATGATGTAAAGGTCATCTGATTCTGTGGCCTACGGTTCATGAGGGTGTCATGTGGCCAGCACAACGACCAACCACCTTTACTTTTCCCAAACTGATGTCAGATACCCATTAGAGCTGGGTGGACGCAGAGGCGCCCAAGGATCCCGAAATAAAAATGCCGGCCTTCACCTGGATTCAAACCCAGGACCCCCAGTTCAGAAGCCAAGCGCTTTACCGCTCAGCCACCGCGCCTCCAACTTAGTCTATGCATGTACATAATGTTTATTTTTTGTGAAATATTGAAAATAATCTGAAGTGTTTAGTACATATGTTTTCCAACAATTTTCCACTGTAAATAATTCTACTTTTGATTGCAGAAAACAGTCTACAATACATTTACATTTTTGGTCACAAATGAAACATTTCAAGACTTAGCCCGGTTGACAAAAACACAAATATGGAATGAACTAAACACTTAAACTCTTCTTCATTGAACAACTTAAAAACAATAAGAAAGACATTTCACTAACTAGCATCTCTATGTTAAAAACATTTAGCTAACTAACATCTCTATGTTAAAAACATTTCACTAACTAACATCTCTATATTAAAAACATTTCACTAACTAACATCTCTATGTTAAAAACATTTCACTAACTAACATCTCTATGTTTGAAAAGAATATATTTATATGAAATACAGAATAGAGGAAAATAGCAAAATTCTATAAACAAAGAAAGTTTTTTCTTTAATCTTTTAAGAAAAAAAAAATTAATGAAAAAAAAAAAACTCAAACATTACTAATTTATTTGTTTAATTGAAATCACTGTAAATCATTCTAATAAAAGCAGAAATTGAGATCAAAGTATGGATTACCCTTTCACCTTTGACTTACAAATAGGAAAAGTGTTTGTTTTTATGTTTCTCTTGGAATATACATCAGTCGACATTGGCTTTCAAACATTCATTGAGTTGTGGAATTAGTGGAACGTTTATTTTGCTTTGAATGGAATGGATGGTGATGTTATTAGCCTTGCTATCAACATATAATTAGACATCTCTATAAGTAATACAACAGGATGAATATATAGAAAAATTTTTGTTACATTATGAAGTTTATCTATTTAACATAGTGATTAAGTATGGAAATGATCAAAAAGGATTTCTCAAGGGAGGCAACAAAAAATTCAAAAGAAATACCTTGCCAGTTCAATTTTGTTAATAATTTAGAATACTTCAAACCATATTTCTTAAACTAGAACAGTTACAATGTCTACAAAAAAAAAGGATAATATTACTATTTTTGTTTAGTATTTAGTTTTTGTCAATGTCTGATGCCTAGATCCTTAATATTAAACTAGTTTTAATCAATACCTGAAGAACAATACAAAATTTTTAATTATAAAATTAAATATATGCTAGAGCAATGGCTATATAAATACACACTATCCAAATAGTTTAACATATACTATCTTAACATATGCCACCAATAGCAACATTCACTATCCAAATAATTTAACATACACTATCTTAACATATGCCACCAATACCAACATTCACAATCTAAATAATTTAACATACACTATCTGAACTGTAATTGTCTCACCAGTCACCAGCTACAATAGCATGTCTAGTTTATAGTCATATAGGTATCTGCAGACACGTAATTTAGCACAGAAATGCAAAACCTAACCTGAGCCCCCATGGATGACAGAAGCAGTTGATATCCACTACGCTGGAGAAATGACACACACGTAATCTTAACTAGTAAATTGAATGACAGGCTAGAAAAAATATACTGATTAATAATGAACTAAGTAGCTCTTAGTGACAAAAAAGTTTTATTTACAATCATGGAAATATTTTCATTTTTTTAAATTTAATAATATCAATAAATATATAGGTACCCAGTATGTATCATACTGAGGCATGGTGGATGAGCAGTAAAGTGCTTGGCTTCTGAACCGGGGGTCCCGGTTTCGAATCCAGCCGAAGACTTTTAATTTCGGGATCTTTGGGTGGAGCTCTAATGGGTACCTGACATCAGTTGGGAAAAGTAAATGATGTTGGTAATTATGCTGGCCACATGACAAACTTGTTAACCATCGGCCACAAAAACAAATGACCTTTACATAAACTGCCCTGTAGACCACCGTCAGAAAGGAGAGCTTTACTTTTACTTATATATATCATTTTCCAATAGAAACTGTTGCAGAAAAAAAATCAACTTAATCTTCCTTTCACTGCCAAATGTAAGACAATGAAATCCAAGACATGCTATCTAATTGGAATTAAGTTGGTGCCGCTATCACTGGTTATTTGTGTTATCTCCTTAAGATATTTTTTTTTCCAGTATAATCTTAAAATAGTAGTCCAAGGCAGAGGGAAAGTGATGATGGGGGGGGGGGGGGGGGGGGGCATGATGTCAATGGGCACAACCCTGAGACTATTTATTTTATGTGATGTTTATGGAAAATGGAAAGGGGGTTGGGGCACCAATAATGTACTTTGACCCTAGGCACATGTTGTTCTCACTAGGCCTCTGACCCAAGGCCTATTTACATCTGTGTAATAACTTTTCAGAAAAGGTCTTTATTTGTGGCCGAAACATACATAAAGTGTTACACAAAACAATATTATTAGGGCTAGGGCAAATATATTCAGTTGAACTTACAGTGTAAGGAATTTTACTTAGTAAGCGATTTCAAGTAGGGCTCAGATTTTATCTCCTTAAATAAGGATGTTCATTAAAAAGAGAAGATAATTACAATTAGTCAGGTATGTTGATTAGACATGAGCTTTTAGACATGAGTCATTGGTTTTCCTGGCTGATTTAGACATCCCAATCTAATGGCACTGGGGAAAAAGGAGCACTTGTAGAAATTTGCACCTTGCATGATGTATTATTGATCTTTCCTCCAATCAGGCTAGTTAGCCTAATACATTTTTGATACATCATATTTATTAGGAAAATTACATTTCCGTAATGAAGATGATGAATGGTGATATTAACTTCCAGTCTAATAAAAACGATCATAGTGACGCAATGAGTTACAGTTTATAATATTTTACAAATGATAAAAAAGTTACATTTTGATTATTAAAAGCTCTCAATCCCCTAACTTTCATATTACAATATTAAGTAAGTCATTTACATATCAAAGTAAGCCTATAGTAAGTAAACAGTTTACTAAGGTATTCAGCAAAAAGAGTTGTTTTTTTTCAAACAGTGCTATGTTTTCAAGTCACCTGACTTATGTCAAGAAACAGAATCAGGTCTGGATTTTATGTTAGTAAATCTAAATACATAACATTGGTAATACTCAAAAACTATGCTACTCTTGAATTGAGACTTTTAAAAAAATGAATCAAAGTTAGCTCTTATCTTTTCTTTTATCTTATCGTAACTCTTAAAGTTTATATTCTAAGAAGTACTTTAATCATGAAAATTAAAATATCAATGGGAAGTGTTACAAGATCAATCTGTCTATCTGGTGTCTAATATCAAAATATTAAATGAATGAAAGAGTCAAGCAGAAAAAAAAATGTATATTGCTGTTTAATAATAAGCAGTTGTTAGACATTGCAAAAATTAATATTAATTAATAAATCAATAACACATTAATAATATTTTTACAAAAAGTTGAATTGATACAGATGTAGAAGAATGTTTTGTTTTTTTTTGTTATAAAAAAATAACAGGTACAATTTTGGCTGAAAAAATTTTGACTGAAATTTTAGCTTTACACTTCTAAAGCAATTAACTTTTCAAAAAATGTTCTAACCAACTGTAAAGTCCTTTAATACATATTAATATATGTATGTATCATTCATTCAATGATTGCATCAGAGGTTCACACCAGATTTAATTAATCAAGCCATTTGTTTCTTGATCAGTGAACTTGATCTTTACATATATGCCCATATGTTTATCTTGAGGCATGTTTCAGAGATGGAGAGCCTGCCCTCAATCTCCTCCCTTTATATTCTAAAGTCACATGACATGCAGTAGTCGCACAATCTTCCCATCAGTCCACATCGAAATCGGAATCACTGCTACTCATGATATTGTCCTGTAAAGAAATTTAAATAAATACTTTTGATATCCAACTATGTTTGTTTGTAAAATGTTTGACATGTTTTGGATGTTCCTTCAGAGTTCAAGATAGTTTACTTCCTAGTCCAAACCTCCAGCAGGAAGACGGGGGACGGGAGAGCGGGCAAGGTTTGAATTCGGGACCATCTCAACGTCCCAATGAAAATCGAGCATGCAAAACACATGACCAGGCAGTATTAAGTTTATAATTTAAGAAACTAATAATATGGACCTGTAAAAACTCAAGAGTGATAGGCATATGGTAAAGGCACTATTTTCTATTTAAACCTTGAAGCATTTCAATGCATATTTATTTCAGGCTATTTCAACCCAAAACGAATGTCAAAATCTGTATAATAAGTTTAAATAGTCATTTCCAAAACTTCACATAGAAGAGATCACTCTTCCTGTTTGGATATCCTTCATTCATTTTATAAATTAAAAACAATTGGAGAGGTTAGAACTGATCCAACACATCATTTCTATCAAACATATTTCCAAACACTGCTAACAGCCTCCGCAACCCCAACTTTGAATCAATCTAATTTAAAAAAAAATGTTTTACATGTTTCGGATGTTCCTTCAAAGTTCAAGATAGTTTACTTCCTAGTCCAAACCTCCCGCAGAACGAGGGCGGGAAGAGTTTGAACCCAGGACCATCAACAAATCCAAACAACAGTCCAGGGCGCAAACCGCGCAACCAGGTAGCCAGACATTTTTATTAATGATTTTCCTTTTGAATTACAGGCATTTCTTTAAAACAGAAGATTATAATGTTCTATGCATGCCCATGTGTTATTCCAGGCATGCATATTAATAAGAAATATACACACTGCACTTAAGGCACCATTATCCCAATTAGTGATTGAAAGTATTTCTTCTGACAGTCAGGTATGGAGCCTCTTCATTCCCTGCACTGTCTGAGGGTTCAACCATACCATCGACCATAAAACAGCGCACAGCCCAATGGAAAAGGACCCACTCACTATTAGTGGCGGAAAAGTACATAGCCTACAGGAGAATTTCCACATATTCCCATTCTGTAACCACCACAATATCCATGAGGAAATGGTCAATCCGGCGGTGATGTCCCCCCGCGTGTAATGGTTCAGACAACCAGATCCATGCTCTAATAATACCAGGTAAGTAGCACTTGTATGAACTGGTCCTAGCAAAGGAATATGAAATGTGCCTTTATTTAGTATATCAGTAATTTATTACACTGTGTTTTATATTTCTATATTATGGTTCAGTCTTTTATGTATTATTGATTCTTTAATTTTGAGTCTTCTGTCTTGTCTCTGAATTTAGTGATTTTACTAACAGTGTTACCCTAATGAAATGTGAATATTGGCCTTTTTATAAATCGCACAACTTTTAAGCCACAATGTACATTAATCAGTTCCAGGCCAAAATTAATGAGCAGTAAAACTACCTTGTTTCCTCTGAAAAAAAAACTTCTACAATAGCATCTATTTTTTTATTTTTTTTTTACCAAACTCTAATTTGCGTTCCACTGTCCCATCTGAAATATTGAAAAGAGATAAGTTATATTTTGGAGCTTGGCAAGAAGGATGATTTAGGAAATGTCATCAACATCAAAGATCAATGACTAGTTAAGTTCAATGTTACAACAGAGGTTTCTTAGGCTAACAGAACAGAATATAGTTCTCTACGCCGCCAAACCATGTGGGATACCATGCACTCACGCCGACTCTCTAACCCTCGATGAAAAAGTCATGGAAAAATAACTCTTTTATTTTCTGCAAGACAGAATTGAGTTACCCTGTGTAACTTTCGTGGCGACAAGAGAGGGTGGCTCAGAACCGACCATGCTGACACCACACACACACGCTGGCTCTCTAACCCTACTTCTGCCCCCTCCCGCCAGCACCTTCCTCGCTCTCCAGGCATGCCCACATAGTCGTTAGCCCAAACCCACCCTATTTGGACAACTGTGTCTTTCAGGAAGTGTTCACCTGTCACTAAATAGCAGTGTATGCTGTGCCCTGGGTAGTACAGAATATTACTCTTTGTAGGATGAAGTAATACAGGGTGTATTAAAATGTTACACAATACTACTAGAAAGATATTCTATAATTAAATGGATTTTTTTTTTATTATGAAACTTGTGGTGATCCTATATTCCATAATTCAAAATCATTTTTTAATTTCTTAAACAGAAGTGCCATGGGGATTTTAATTATTGGGACACTGATGTTGCTGTTTTTTTTAATTGCTTTTGTGTAGTACAATTTTCATGCTATAAGCATTCTCAGTGGACTCTGGTCCATTCTCTTTTGTGGACCCATGGGGGAAGGTGTTATCTGGGAGTAGTTTTCTTATAGGCACTCTGCAAACACAGCTATGCTCAAGATGGGAATT
>JADKLZ010013537.1:15298-28917 GCA_021533235.1 Biomphalaria straminea | reverse complement strand
TATAAAGTAATACACACTGAACTACAGTAAATACTCTATTGCCTACTAACTAGACCTACAACTGTTTGATTTTCCGGTGTCGTGTGAGTCACTGACATTATTTTCGCAACTGATGTCAGTTCAAAGATGATGATACAAAGGTAATGAATGCCAATAATAACGTAATCTAGGAAGTAAACATTCGGATCTCCAGCATAGCCCACCTGATTAAATACCACTAGCCTATATTAATTAATGAAAATTTTACCGAAATGTTGCACTGACATAGATCTACATTGGGTTAAAAAAATATGTAAACTAATTATGCTTTCCTTTGTAAGAGAGCAGATACAATTTTGTAAATATACCAGGTTGTATTAAACAAATCGGAAGGAAAGAAAAATAAATTATCATAATAACAAAATGTAATCTAATATTTTTATCTATTTTATACATATTAACTTAAGAATTGCTTTAAATAGATCAAGATTATCTGTAAAAATACTAGATCTAGACCTACAGTAGATCTATATCTTAAAAATAAAAATGTAAAATAACGTCAACATGAACATACTGTTTCTTGATAGCAACTGGCGTGTATCATTGGAACAAAATGTCGTCCTCCTTAACACTCCGTGGGGTACAACTTTTGTAAGTTAATATATTTTTGTAATTTACTAAATTAGTTCACAACTTTAACATATCTAGCATAATTAATTTTTAAAGGGAAAGATCTAGAATTAGATATCTAAAGTCTAGATCTTGTTTAATAAATGTGTCATCTCACATCTGATCTTAACTTAGTCTTAGTACTCTTACATTTACAAGTTACTTTAGTCAGTGAACTTTAGTCTTTACTAAAAACTAGTTTTAAGTCAGTGACTTGTTGAGTTTGAGTGACTCACACTTATCACACTACTGACTGGCTCACTGAGTGACACTCTTCAGACTTCAGTCTTGCTTGGTCTTAGTCTTAGAAAGTAAGGGACATGGGATCTTTACAAAAAAAGTTATAAATTTAAAAGTTAAATACTTATAGTTATAGTGTGCATGTAGTATGTACACAGTTATACTACACAGTTACTGAGTTAAATAGCATTGAAAGTGCTCACAGGGGTGCCACTTTTCCGGGATAACCCGGAAATCCGGGTTTTGAGGGGTCCGATTTTTTTCCCCCCTCCGGGTTTGCCTTCTCCAATTTTGTTAAACATTAAACCATTCTATAGATCTAGATCTCGACTCTAGATCTACGGGACCGCCTCGATTCGGTTCGATTTAGAGTCTAGATCTATTTCTATGATCAATCTAGATCTGATCTAAACTGTAAAGTCTGGTATTTAGTATAGATCTAGTCTAGATAAAGGCGAGGTCGAGATTACATCTACTCGCGTACTTAGATCTAGTTATTCTATAGAAAGAAAAAAATTCACGAGTGGGAAATAAGTCTATAAGATTTTTTTTTTCTTCCCGTGTTTTATATTAGTAATACTACTAATACTAATGTATGGATTCCACATTGTATATTTAGAGTCTGTGTCTAGAGCTATATTGGTCTAGGGTAGGATCTAGATTTAGGATGTAATGATAACCGTATTTACATCGTTTTTAGATCAGAACTAGAATCAATGATTAAAGAATTAATTAAATTAACAAGTTGATGTTGGCCTGAAGACCTAGAGGCTAGATCGATTGGTCAATAGATTTTAGTTCTATATAAACGATGTACAAGCAGCCCAGTATATTCTAGCCATCTAGATCTACATTTAAATATTATAAACTAAATCTAAATGTTCCTTTTGGAGTAGATCACGACTAAATCTCTAATTATATCTTGTTGCAATAGATTTAGCCTACTGGGCTGCTTCAAAGGAGTAATGAGGGAACAAATGTTAAGAGTTAAAAGTGAAACATCATTTAAAATAACTGTGAGTGGGGGGATGGTACAAACATTAGTTAATATAAAATTGTACTAGCTTTATCAATAAATACATACAAACTCTAGTATAATGATAGGCTTACTATTTAAATATTTAAAATATGGGGGGCATATTATGATATAGATCTAGGTAATAATTTACTACTGTTCTTTCTTCAAATTTTGGTGCTTAAATTGTATATACGGCACATTTCAGGGTTTGTAAAGGTTGGAGTTTATGATTTCAGGGTTTGTAAGATTTGGAAATTCAGGTTTCAGGGTTTACTTGGTCTCACAGGTGGCACCCCTGAGTGCTCAACTGCCAGTTACGATTTTAAGAAAAAATTAAAATATATTAATATATTTCATTTTAGGCAATGTTTTGTCAAATGCAAGGTATTAGATCTAGTATTACAGGCACGGAAAATGAGATGCTTATTTATTATATTTCAGACCATTGTATCGACGTAGAATCCCAAAATACCCAATTTATTGGAAAGGCGATCCTCAGATCAGAGTTTTCTTACCCCAATTTTGGATGAGACTAATTAAACCTGACTATGATATTCCTTCAAACCAAGTTCATTTTGAAGTACATATTCAGTAAGTATTTATGTTTAGCTGTAATAGTTCTTATCTAACAAGCTGTAGCAGCTAGGCCTAACCAGCCAGAGACATATACTATACATTTTCAACATGCTTATCCCTGGCTGATTCAACACTTTTTCTTTCCTTTTCTTATGCCAGTGTCTTGTCCTGAAAGCTAAATTGCCATCATAAATCTGATACATTGCCAGCAGGTTAAAAGTTAGACAGTACTTATTTCTAGTTAAAATCATCTGTTAATAAACTCCCTTGAGAATGTAGCTGTACAAGCCAGAGCGACTATTAGTGTTTAGTAAGCAACTCTGTTAAGTCCAAGAACAAGCATTTTTAGTTAGTGTAGCCAATTAAATTATGTTATATTGGCTGTTGATGTAGTTTACTGAGCCGCCACTTTGATATTTGGAACCTCTTGTTGTCAAGTTTTTGTGTTAGATGTCTTGTGTTGACCAATGTTTACAGAAAGCTTGGAAGAGAAAATTAGCAATAAAATGAAATTCTAATGATCAACAGAGACTCCAAATTAACCTTGAGGGAACTATTTTATTAATGAAATTTTTAAAATCACATTTCTTGTACTTTTGCAGTTTTATAAAAATAATGTAAAATTATTTTGGCAGTCTAATTTTAAACTATAATCTATATAAAATCTATACAGTTAAACATGTATATATTAATGTTGTCCTTTTTTTTACAGAATGAGTGACTTAGATATAAAAAATTATCTTGAAAAGATCTACAAAGTACCAGTATTGTCTGTCCAAACTGAAATTATTCGAGGTAAGTCAAGTCAACAAGTTCTATGTGTTGGAATGTTCCACACTTATACACAGTACACTATATCTAGATTACACTATTCAGGTTCTTATTGTTTTTTTTTTATCCACATACATTCAATGCTGGTCATAAAATGCACACACATTTTAAAGAAGCACTATAGCACTCCAAATTTAAAATGGCTACTCCTGTTGTTATTTACACATTGTTGTTGTTGTTCTTTGTTTTTCTTTTTCTTAATCATTAATTATAAATAATCACAAAGCTGACTAGTCACTCTTGAAAATAAATTCTGGTGCAAATTCTCTCCTTCATCCAAGTTGCTATTTTCTATCTAATTTCTCTGCTATCATCTACCTAAAATCTCAGCTATCAATCATCTACCTAGATTCTCAGCCATTAACCTTGCTATTGTCTACCTTTTTATCATCATCTGTATCATTTCAGTTGTCATCACCTAAAGTCATAGCTATTGCTGTCCTTGTTATCATCACTTTTATCTCAGCTATCACCCTTGCTTTCTTCTGCCCAACTTTTCCCCTGTCATCTTTGCTATCATCAACCTGACAGTATGATGACATTATAGTTAGCATTTGAAAGATGAATTAATCCTACTACATGGTGATAATATTAGGCATTTAATCTGAACAAGTTATGCTGTCTTTAAGGGTTGACAATTTTATGCTTTGCAGACCGATTCTTTAGTTATCTATTCCCTATATGGAATGTAAAGAAATAAACAAAAACATTTGGTTTCTTGGGTCAGCATCCTTATCTGGAGAGGATCATGAATTTGGTTATGTGCTTTGTTGGATATGTGTTTAAATGCAGCACATTAGGTTTTTCTGTGTTTAACCTCTTAAGTGAGTGTTTTTACATTGTTAAATTTTTACTTCTTCTGGGGTAAATGTAACATTCATTGTGTTTTTGGAGTAGTGAGGCAATGGTTTTAAAGTCATCAGTTTTCATGCATTGAATTTAAGTACCCTGAGTTCAAGGCTCTTCTCTCTCTGTCACCCTCTTTTGTTTGCTTTATTTATTTTTAGAGTGCATAGTTTTATAAGTTCAAATTCCCCTTTCAGAACTTGCGATCTCTAGGACAGATGTTGTAAAGGTCATGTTTTTGTGGCCCACAGTTATTGAGGGTTTTCAAGTGGCCAGCACAATGACCAACTGCATTTACTTTCCCAACTTAAGTCGAGCACCCAGCCATAAGAGTTGGATGTTTCTGTGGCCCACGGTTATTGAGGGTGTCATGTGGCCAGCACAATGACGACTGCATTTACTTTCCCAACTGAAGTCAAGCACCCAGCCATAAGAGTTGGATGTTTCTGTGGCCCACGGTTAATGAGGGTGTCATGTGACCAGCACAATGGCCAATCGCCTTTTCTTTTCCCCAACTAATGTCAGGTACCCATTAGAGCTAGTTGGACTCAGAGGCGCCTGAAAAGTAAAAAAATCCCAGTCTTCGTGAGGACTCATGATTTGGAAGCCAATTTCTTTACTATTCAGCCAGCGCATGTCTTTCAAGATTAAAGCATGTTCTGTGTATCATGGTCAAGTCTCTTTTGTTTACTTGGAGGTGGGGGGTATTTGAGAGAAGGTTTCAGCGCCACCCTTTAGGCAGCTTAGTAAACACAACTCAATGTGAGTCATGTTTTGAATTTGAGTCTCTTGTGACTGACATTATTTGGGATAGTGTCTCAAAATCAAGAGGGCAGATAAAAATCTTTATCCAGGGTTAAATTGGTCACGTTGATCTGTTAAAATATTGTGGTAATACATGGATTGTTGGAAAATGTAAGGGGAAAAAAATGATTTTCAAAAAAGGACATTTATTTTGAAGAGCTTATTGATCTAGAGAAGCACAAAAGTATTGACTCGGTGAAATGTATATATGAAACAGATTAAAAAGGTCATAAAAATAATTTGTTAGGCTCTGATTGGTATGTGTCAGTGATTGGCACAGTTCATTATGTTGATCCTACCAAGTGGGTTATTTAAAATAAAATGAGACTACAACTTCATACTGACTCCAAGTTCATACTTACTCCAAGATCATACTGACCCCAACTTCATTATTTTAGTACCATGTCACAGAGGTTTCATATGAGCTCTCTATTTCTGCCTCCACCATCAACTAATAGAAATATTGTATACTGACTCCTACTTCTTTGTGATGGTGGTCTAAAGAATTGTAATGTGAATCTCTTTCTTTGAGATGATTTGGTATTGTGTTTATGCTTCTGTTCAAAAGTCCACACGAAATACTGCAATAATTAAATCACTACATATATGCCTATTGCCTAAATCAATAAATAGATTCATTAGACTTTTTTTTTTTTTAAATTTTGATTTAAAATAAATCCTTTGATTTTATTGACAATAAACTGCAGCAATATTTCTCAGTCTACTATTAGTCAGTTTTTGTTTCAAGAAACAATTGATTGTCTCCTCTCATTCTTCAGAATTTTCTGATCATTTTCTATGTTTCTTCTTCCCGTTGGTTTGGAGTTTGGAATATAATATTTTTTTTTACTTGTCCCCACTATTACGTTCTTCTATGTCAAAAAAACAAAAGCAGTTAAGAAATAGATATAAAAAACAAAAGACAAATTCTGTATGATACTTTATTCTTGAACTCCCCAGTGACTGTGTCCTCACAAACCAAAGATGTCTGGGTAAATGGTTAATGGAGAGACATTAATAATACTAGAATATCATTCTGCCCACATCATTATCCCCTTAGGGCATTGGTGTCCTGTTCAACAGCAGCAAGTTCTCTTTGGGGTGTTGGAGGAAGGGGCTAGACAAGGTTGTGTTTTAATTGGGCATGCTTTTGGGCAGATCCTTTTTTAAGTGACCCTCCAGGTTGACCAGTGTTATGACATGATTAGAACATAGATTTATTTTGGGAATAAGTAAGGGCTAAGTTTTTACTTAGTGACGGAAGTGACGAATAGTTAGATTTAAAAATAGAACGCTTTTAGTCGACGCTAACAACAAGAAGATTTTGATAAAGAAAAAACGGCAATTACGTAACGACATAGACGGATCCCTTATTAAGTATTAAATGTAATTTTATAGTTGAATCGATGGTCGACTTACTCTATTATTGTTCGGCCTTCATTGGTGTTTGAGTTGGGACAGTTTACCTCCTGTCTACTGCATTTGTTGGATTCAACACCGCGAATAGGCACGCAACACCAGCTAGATTATCTGAGTTTAATGGATTAGTTTTTCGCTGGCGTAGTGCTTTTTCATCAAATTATTATCCCCGGGGCATAAAGACAATTCTTGTCAATTATTTTTTTGTGGAATTATAGAATACCCCCCCCTCTTTTTTTCCCTTGTAGTAAGTTATATATAATTGTTATACAATTTATTTTTGTTTCTCTAACTGATCTCCTTTTAATTTAGTGTGCATCTCCCATCACTGTTGTCAACAACTACTTGATGAAGACATGGCGAGAGCAATGCTTGGAGAAGGGCATATATCAACTAGGAGATTATGTAGAGAAATAACGAATTAAAAGAAAAAAACAACAAAAAATAATAATCATTTCACTGTTAAGCCGAAATCTTTTCACAGAGTGAAATCTTTTTAGACCATCCTCGTATATAAAAATTCTTTAGGGCACCACTCATTAAGAAATTTACAAGTAAAAGATCCGATATTTAGTCTACTCTAGTTTAGTCAAATGTGATCTGATTTCTAGCAGAGAACTGCGTAATAAAATACAGTAATCAGTCTGTCATCTTGGAGAACATGAAGGCTTGTCCGGGATGGCGTCGCCTATACAAGATGAAGACGATCAGAAGACACAAACACGCCCCCAAGACCAGCATGGCCATGGAGATGCCAGCTACAGCCTGCGGGGAATAGGTGAACTCATTGATGGGCTTCGGGGAGAGGCTTTTTTTATCTTCTGGCAGTATGGAATTGGCTGAAAAGTTTATGATAGCCTTGGCAGTGCCTACGGCGTAGGTTTTAGACTCATTGTCGTGTTGTTTGTAGAAATAGATACCCCGTTGAACATGTTTCTGCAGCCTCTCTTGTATTTCTTTCAAAGGTAGCATTCTTCCGGCTGACCGAACGTCCTGTATTTCTCCTAAAAGGCTAAAGAGGAAGTACGAGGAGGTGTTCTCAAAATAATCAAAAAGGCCAACATATCTAAACTGTATATAAGGGATATCCGTGTGTTTCACTAAGGCGTTTTTGATTAAGGATATAGGGTTTGTTGTCTCTTCCTTGTGCGACCTATGTTCGTACAAGTCATATTCGCTGGCATTGACGGTGATGAAAACGTACGCTTTCTCTTGGGGCGAGATGCAACTTCCTATGTCGTAGTTCATGCCTGCATTGTACCCGGGCTTGAAGTGGGTGAAATGGACGAACTTCTCCCCAAGTCTGGTGTTAAACGTTTGAAGCCCCCAGACAATCTGATCGTCTGTCGGCCTCGCCTGAGTCTGTTGGGCCCCGTTGTTTCCAGCCTTGCTCTCCTCATCCAGAGCAAGGGATAGGATCTCCTCCCAGATTAGGGGCAGCTCACTCGCGTTCGCGCCCGAGCTGTTCCTCATGAGCATGCCTATTGGAGTGACCCAGGCGTTGGTGCCTTGCTGTTGGCGATTCAGAGCATCCGAATCGCTGGCTAGGAAGTACATCTCAGTGGCGATTCTTTGGTTATGTCTCCCCCAGGCATCTACTAAAAGACCCCTCACTTCTTTCTTGCCCTGGTAAGTGACAAAAAATAACACTTCATTTTCTAAATCGGCTCAAAAAGTATTTTTTTTTAAATCGGCCAACAATGCTAATATATAGTACATTACTAGTCAACGGGCGGCGTAGCATACGCCGCTATTTTGCAGGGTCGGCCTTAGGCCACAGCAACCTATTCGACTGCAGTGGGCTCGCATTTTCAGAGGACCCGCGCTAATTTCTAGTTGTATAAATTATTAAATTAAACCATTTTATAACTTATAACAGATTTCTCACGGCCAACTGTCCATTTACCACGAGCTCCTGGAAATCTCCTGAAATTGCGAAATATACGAAAAAGTCCTGGAAATATTCGGAAATCACTAACATCTTTTAAAAGCTCATACAAATCTCCTGAATATATATATAATTGTCATTTTGGGTGTCATTCAATATGAAAAACACCAATCCTACGCGCAATAAAAAAAAATGGCATTATGCAATACCCGTAATTGTGGAATCTAGTGAAAGAAGCTTCTCGCGCCTCAAACTAAGGAAGAATTACTCGAGGTCAACAATTCTCTTAGATAGATTGAATCATTTGGTAGCTCTTGCTATTGAGCGTGATCTATATAGGAAATAGAATTTTGATGAATTTTGATGATGTGCTATATGACTTCGCTACATGAAAAAATGCAAAGACGAATTTATTTTCTAATACTTAATCCTTGCCTTACCCAAACTTCGCCTCGCGAAATCGGTTTTGCATTGGGCTCTAAAATGGTTAAGTTCGTCCCTGCTATTTAGTGACGGGTGAATGCTACTTGTTTCCCCCCCCCCCTCATCTTTTTGTTTTCCTCCTATTAAATTGCGTAGGGTAACTATATTACGTCCGACTTGTAAAAAAAAGTGATCCTTCCATTACGTGAGTCATAAAGAGAATTAAATATATATATATAACTGCATGAATACCTGATATGTCATTGGATATAAATAGTCTGATGCGTATAGCAAGGTAAAACCATGAGACATTTTTCTGCTTAAAATCGTGTCCATTATGTGAGCCTTGCAGCTTCCATTTTCCTAGGGGAAATAGAACAAGGCAGAGTTAGACAATAACTGAGAACAATCTAGAGTTAGAATATAACTGAGAAAAAGCTTGCGTTATGACATAACAGATGAAACTAGTGTTACAACACATGAATGTAAATTGAAAAATATGGATGATTTCTTGATTGTGTGGTGTGTACTCAGGTCTGTCTTCTCGGTGGTCCCCGGTTCGAACCCTGGCCGCCGCCCTGAGGGAGGTATTAGCTACTATATATGATCATCTTTCATTTTCAAAGAACATCCGAAACACGTAAAAGCCTACAAACTAGTAAAGGTCAGATTGTTCCCAGAGACCTCCATGTTCACAGGCTCGCACTCTCCATATGGGATATCAGAGCACATTTTTAATTGAGGCATCGTACATTGAATAAACAATTTTTGCGTGAATAAAACAGGTGTATGATCGTATCATTATTTATAAATAATATTAAAACCCCACTATTATCTATTATTAAATCCCTGAATCTGATGTACACAAATATAACATTTTTTTTTCATTAAAAAAATACGTTAGGACACAAGCATGCATATAAAACATCGATAAGCACATATTCCCTCTTTAGGCTTTATACAATTGAACATAAAATGATGAGGCTAAAGCATTACGCGCCAAAATGTCCTGAGTTGAGTTGGGGGGAGGTGTTATAGACAAAAATGATGACAAGACAAACTTTTTTATTTCATTTTACTAGAGTGTCTAGTCGGTGGCTGAGCGGTAGAGCACTTGGCTTCCGAACCGGGGTCCTGCGTTTAAATATATTTAAAGTTTTGCATACAGTTTTTATTTGAGGCTCTTCAGTCTTGACAAAAGCATGGAAACACGAACTCGGTAGTCTGTCGCTAGTCTGTCGCTAGTCTGTCGGTAGTCTGTCGCTAGTCTGTCGGTAGTCTGTCGGTAGTCGGTAGTGTCTAGCATCGGTACCTCGTTGATGACAAAGACTATCTCGGTGCCAAAGTCTTCCACTGTGGTGATGGAGTACGACGTCGATGCCGTGGTGTTGTCGCCCTGCTGGTGTAGCGGGTAGAGCCAACTCCTCTTGGTCTCGATAATCTGGTGCTCTTTGTTATAAATGATCTTTTCCTGCACAGGATGAGGCACTGAGCCTGCTATTATGACCTAGAGAGAAATAGATGAAGTAAGTTTTAGAGAGGGTTTTTTTTCTTTTTTTTTTACACCGCTTTTATCTAGTCATTCTCTCAGGGACAAAGTGGGTACACAATACTTCTCACTATCTCGGATCAAGCTGAAATTATTTTATTTACCTGATAACATAAGAATAAATAAAAAAAAAGTAACCAATTAATTAATTAACTATTGGTACCGGTATGTATTTATTTTGTTATGTATCTCGACCAAGGGAAAGAAGGGTGTTTATCTGAAGCGGTGGTTTTACGCTGAGTTAGTCCCCTTTATAGGTTGTCGTCTGAGGCTTAGCGAACCCAAACGTGAAGTAGGGCGATAGATAGCTATACTTAATATACCTTCCCTGTTCATAAGCTCTTCACTAGCAGAGTGGCTACCGCGTTGTCGTAAGAAGACTTATTTTGCCTGTTTCTATTCTATACATAAAGCCTACGGATGAGTTCCTTCCAAACCGGGTTGGTCCAGGGTTCGACTCCTGGCGAAGACTGTGATTTTTTTTTTATTTCGTGATCTTTGGGTGCCTCTTGAGTCCACTCAGCTTAAATGGGTACCTAACATTTGTTGGGGGAAAGTAAAGACGGTTGGTCGTTGTGCTAGCCACATGACACCCTTGTAAACCGTAGGCCACAGTAATAGATGACCATAACACTCTAAGATGGCATGAGCTGTGTACTGTACCTCGACGTCCACCTCGAAGTAGTCCGGCAATGCCGGCAGTGGCGTTTCTTCGCCCCTGTTGTCACATATCACACCAAGAGGGATTCTGAAGACGCTTGAGTCTTGTGCTGGACCTGCTCTAAAAGCCGTGAAGTCGTAGATGTGGTAGAACGTGTGCCTGTCAATCAAAAAAAAAAACAAAAAACAACAACATGAGAACCTTTCAGAAGTCAGTATCACGTTGACCTAGCATTATTAAAATAATAATAAGCACGAAGAAGATCGAAATGGCAGACATAGAACATCCTATGTATTTGGGGCATGTAGTTAACTCTCTCGCTCTGTCTGGTACAAATCTTGTATTCCTGTTATTCTCCAATCCACCATTTAAAACTTTGCACACGTATTCATAGTCGATGACAACACACCAATTTAAAAAAAAATAGTACCACTTAGTTAATCATTCAGTGGTAATTAATTAATTTTGTTTTATTTATTTTTGTATGCGGGGGAGGGGTTAAAAACCATGCAGTATTGAGAGATAAAAGAGAAAAAAAGATGTGTGTGGTTCTTCCCCTAAGATAAGCTTTGTTTTTGATGTATTTTTTATATTCTATTTTGCTTGCTATTCAATTCCCTTATATAGTCACCTCCACCGAACAGCAACTTTCTAGGTCTAGGGGCTACAACTCTTGTTCATGTTTAGAGCAGACGATAGATACAACATTAGGGAAAACAAAAGGCGGAAAGCTATTGTTGTGGGCTAGTATCACCTCGTCTTCACGTCTTACTAATTTAAATTAATTATTACTTCTCATTAGCCACAAAACATTACAAAATGGAAATATATATTTAATCACTAGTTTCACTTGTATACAGTGAGACCTTATTTATCACTGGGAAATCTGTCCAGTCTTCCGCTATTTAACTACTATTCAAAACAGCCCACTACTATCCTAACGCCATATTGCTCTCTTGTTCGCCTAATTCTATTGCGTCACTACTTTTGCCGTCGCTAAAAACGATACACAATATATTTGACTAACAAAACTAACCTACTCTCTAATCTAGAACTTAACACTATATTTTTGAAATCTTTATTGTTTGTTTTTTTTTAAACAAAGCGAACTATTTGCCAGACAGAGCTGATATAAGCTTTGTAAAATAAAAACCCCAAGTCTATGAAACATCACGTGACTAGGCCCCCCATGTGACCATGTTGAATATTGAGAACACTTTTTCCCTAAGCACTAAGAGCATGGACTCACATGCCGGCCAGCGACTTGTGGGTGATGTCCACGTTGTGAGCTGACCCGTTCAATACCACGCGCACAGGGATCTGGAAATCGCCACTGGCCGTGTTGTAGTCCGGGTCTGAGAAGTAGTAGTCCACTTGAAACTGGGCTTGCAGATCCGGCCATGTCTGTGGATAGTGAATGGACAACGGTCAGTTTGGTCTTTCGGATATATTTTCTCTACTTAACTACGTGGTGGCTCAGTGGTAGAGCGCTTGGCATCATTACCGAGCTCGAATCCCGTTAAAAACTGAGATTTTGAATTTATGGATTTTTATGACGCCCATGGGTCCACCCAACTGTTAACGGGATTTCCTGGCATACATTGGGGAAGTAAAGTCGGCTAGTCGTTGTGTTTGCCACATGACGCACTGTTAATTGTTGGCCGTAGAAACAGGTGAGCTTTCCTTCATCTGCTCCCCCCTCCCATTAGATCTCTAGGTCTAAAAGGAGGCCTTTACCGTTTTACTAACTTTGTGCGATATCATATCTATCTATCGTTAGTTGGGAAAAAGTAAAGGAGGTTGGTCTTTGGGCTGGCCACACGACACCCTCGTGAACCACAGAATCAGATGACCTTCACATCATCTGCCCTATAGATCGCAAGGTCTTGCAACACAAAAGACTCCCCCCTCCCCCCTTTTACAGTGCGGTATTGTTTCTTTTGTAGTTTCCTATATCTCTATAATGATTGTTTGTCTGCGACCCGCCAACAAAGTCACAGCCTCTTGATTTACTGTGGGTTGAAAAAGATGCGTACGGTTATTGACCTTCTTAGTTGTTAATTATAATTACGCTCTAGTTTTCTATTCAAGGCCTTTTAATGTATGAGGTTTGTCTACTCCCAAAGGTCAGGTGCGACCAGCTCAACTTAAAAATCCCTAGCAGATCTTTGGTTCCGTCTGACAACTATTGCTAGGCGTTTAGTTCGCATAGCGACCCACTATGGTTGACGGACTTAGAACGCGATATTTAGTGACGTGACCTATAGTAGGATTTTGCGTCTTTATGCGAGACAAATTGTTATGGAAGGACTGAGCACTGACCTGCAACGTCACAACCTGTGGGCAGTTTAGACCAATAGCTCTTTGTCGCATCAAAGGTCTATAAGGAATGGTCTCGGTTTAGATCGATTACGGGAAGAGACTCGACCGTGTCCTTTACTTATTAAACTTCGTTCGATTTGTTTAACGGTCTGAACTTGGTTGTAAGACTTGTGATCATGTTTGCCTGTTGCACCGGCATTGCTAGAAACACACCCGTACCAAGACACTGAAACATTTTCTGAGTAATCTGTCGAAGGCAGACAGCGTTGTTGAGAGGCTAAGTGCGCTTGAACTTGGCTTGGTTCGACACCCGACTCTGGCAGAGTTGTGTTTACTGAGCGCCTAAAGGCAGCACGGAAAAACCAACCCCTAGATACCCCCTTCCCCCCCCCCC
>JADKLZ010013537.1:0-15198 GCA_021533235.1 Biomphalaria straminea | reverse complement strand
ACAACAAGACAAACCTATTACACTATAACTACAAGAACGCCCTAAAAGAGCCTTGCTCCGGACCCACCGTAAATAAAGTATACATATATTATAACGTACCAGGCAGCCACCGTAGCGACGGGTGAATACCACTTGTTCCTCACCCCCTCCTCTTGTTGTTTTTTTCGTGGGATAACTCTATCCGCAGAAATAAAAGAGTGATCTTTCCTTTACTTCTTCTTCTTCTCGTCCAAACTCTTGAGCCATGAAGAGAATTATATATATATATATATACTAGACATATGTTACCCGCGGGCCGCGGGTCTTTTTTTTTGCGTATCACTGTCGATATAGTCTTTGAGAGTGTTTTGGAAACTATTAAACGAAATAATAATGTTATAAGTAAAGCGAATGTGTAAATGTAAACAATGTATGAATGAAGATATCAAAATAGCTATTCGACTTAATCCATTATTTCAAATAAAAACATTTGCTTGTAGACCTACACATATTTGATTAAAATTTGAAATGAATAAACTTAATTTTGTATGTTCATGTGTTAAAGTAGTAGCATGCGTGACCTTTCCGTCTTGCCTCATCCTCTTGACTGATTTGGCTTTGTGACCTAGTTTTTTTTATGATACAATAGTTTAATAGAGTTGGTCAACTTTATTTTTTTTTTTTGGAGGGTCTTAAGTTTCTTTTAGGGCTACAATACATACATTACGGTCTAAGTTGGTACCCAAGGAACATTTCTGCCAAGTTTAATCAAGATTGGTCAAGCGGTTTTGATTTCTATTCGACACATACATTCATACATACATTCAACTTTATAGTATAGATAGATTATTGTATCATTTAGCCATTCCTGCATGTTCACTCACCTCGCACTCTGCCCAGTGGTTGACCGGGATGCCACGGACAAACTCCTTCCCCGCGTATATCCTGATCAGCGAGCTGCTGCCCATCCTTAGGTCATCGTTGAACATGTCGATCGCCAGTCGGCTGACCATGTCCAGCCTTGATGTGCTCGTGTCATTGTTGGCGGCCTCTGTAGTACAGGTACCGTTTTGCAGAACTGTGAATCTACATCAGAAAATATAAGCCTGATGGAGAACGGACGTATTCGTGATTTGATTGAAAATGAGAGGATCCAAGCTGGCAAAGTTTATTAATGAAAGTGTTGTTGTTTTTTTTTTTGTTGTTTATTTGTTGTTGTTTTTTTTACAAAGCTTATATCAACTCACTCTATAAAAAGTTTGTCCACGTTATTTCTCCACACCCAATCTCGGATTAACTCTTTGACACCGAAATTATTTTCCACGTTTGGACGGTATTTATAGCTTTATATCTGGTTAGAATCAATGATGGGAGCGTCGTTGCGAGGTCAAAGAGTTAAGCTGAAATTTTTGCAGAATTATTTCTTTTACCTAACAACACAAAAAAAAAAACAATTTCGAAAATGTACTAATTAGTTAATTAACTCTTGGTAATTAAAGGTTTCTCGAACAATAGAAAGAAATTGTACTTGACTGAAGTGGTGGTATTAGTCCCTCTATAAATTGAAACAGACAATCTTCTCTAGTCATAAGTACCTCACTAGCAGAGTGGTTGGCATGTCGGCCTGAGGGGACGTGAGCCATTAGTTTGAATTCAGGTCTCTCCCTTTATTTTTAGCGGCCCCCGAAAGGGAAAAAGACGCTATTAGTTTTGTGTGGCCTGTCTGTCCGTCTGTCTGTCTGTCCGTCCCGTTTACTGCTCAGAAAGTAGAAGAGAAAATGAAAATCTGACATCACGATAATATAGATCATTCAAAGTTTTGATGCAACGGCTACTTTTTTTTTCTAAAAGCTCAAAATCTAATTTTTAAAAATCATTTATGCAAGCAGTTTTTTATAGAGAAACACCTAATTAGTATGCATAATAAATCAAACCTAATTTAAGACAATTAATAATATTATAAATTTCATTTAATTTCAAGATTATTTTTGTTCAAAGATAAAAGTATTTTCTATGTAAGGAATAAAGAAATTGAATTAGCGAATCAATTATATATAAAAAAAAAATCAATTATATTACATCAGTCGGTCCAGATTCACATCTAACTAACATACACCTATCCTTTGATCTGCTGGACCGCTAGGGCACTACATAAGATCTGTCGACCTTCTATCTGCATTCTTATCTGTCATTTGTCTTTGCTATAATTTCATTCGGATGTTCGTTCTGAAAATATTGAAACCTGCCTGGGTGGATCACTTCGGGGGCCGATTTTAAGTTTGTGTTTCCACACAAACTGTCTTTGTAACCTTGTTTTATTTGTTGATTGATGCTTTTTTTTTTTTGCACATGCTTTTAAAAACCAATTACGTTAAAATTCTCATCCCTCCCCCATTTTCCTTACTGGTCCAGATAAGTGATAGATTCATAACGCATTACGAAAGCTTAACCCATGAAATAGCCGCTAAACAAAAAAGCAATTGGTCAAAATTTATATTCATCTCACAGAATTATTGTTGTTGGTCTAGATCTATTACACATTTTGTGACATGATTGATCCAAACTGATCGATACAATTACAGTTCGTAGAAGCTTCGTTGTTGTTAATTTTTTAACGTATTTTTAATGTTTGGTCTCTCTTTTTATGCTGGGCTGTTTCTAGTGATCTATCATTTGAGTTTCTGCAAAGCTGTTTAGACATAAATTATTATTTTCAAAAGAGTGTATTAAATACCATGTTTTGTGGCCATAACTCGAAGTATTTGACTTCCTGATGGTCACTACAATGGCTTGCCAAATTAAAACTTTGTGTTTTTTTTATATGTAACACTTTTCATGTGTTTGTTGAATCACTGCTAGAAAATGAATCCTAGCATTAAGGTGTCTAATGTTGGCCTCATGAAGATCTTTACTGTTATCCTTGTACAAACAATATTGCACCATTACAGATTGAACCGAGGAATGGGAAGTGGGAGAAACAGCGTGCACAAAACGTACGCAATAACCCTACATATACACATCTTTTGTTAAGTAGCATTTATTTCCCTTGTTTGACACCAAAACAAAATAATTAATTGTCAGTGAGTAATAAACTAATTGGTTACTTCTTTTTTTCTCTAATAGAGTCCAGTTTCGTTAGGTACAGCAAATAATTCTGCCCAGTGTCAGCTTGACCCTAGAGAATTGAATAGGGGGGGGGGGGAGAGAGAACGTGTACACGAATAGTACCAGACAGTGAGTTGATATAAACTTTGTGAAATGAAAGAGAGAAAGCAATCAAAGATGGCAAAACATTTTAGTGGAATCGTGTTCGGGTGTGGCCCATGATACCTTTAGCTGACAGCAGGGCCGGTCTTAGGCCACTGCAACCTATGCGGCCGCAGTGGGCCCCGCAATCTGTAGGACCGGCCCTGGGTGACAGCTGTGTGCCAGTTCTGTTTACTATTTTTTCTTTCTTTATTACAATTTACAAATGAGGTGGTATGTTTCAATGTATTAGGATATTTTGTATCTATATTAGTGGAAAAAAAGAGGAGGATTTCCCAGTTGCATATTACCGAGAGCAAAGTTGTCCACAAGTTGAAGTCATGAACCTGGCAATCCTGGCTTTTAGTGTTAAGGCTGAGCTTATATTTAAAGGCGTTACGCCCTCTGAACTACGGTGTTCTCAGAGTTAACGTACTTACCTCATTCCATTCCGAAGGTCAAATATAGTCAAGGTCGTCTGGCCGTTGAAGGTCATTTTCCGAGACGCCCTCTGGTTGACCTTGTCGTAGTGCTCTTCCACTTCCGTCGTCCACTGCTTCTGCAGTATGTTGGCCTCGACCTTCACGCTGTACTGGTCTGGCAGACGGGGATAGCTGGGACCCATGCCTGTCCGTCTGAAGCTCAGGGGGCTAGCGCAAATGCTTGATGGCGCGTGCCAATCGTAGGCGACTGCGCCCGCCCTGGCGACTACTATCGCAAGACAGATGAGTCCGCATATCGACATACTTGTTCCTCGACAAGACTGTAAGTAATCTTCTGAAAGTGAAGAATGCTACTGGTTATACATTAAAAGACACGTAACTGACTGTTTGAGACACGCGCATATAAATAAAACTTATTAAGTGCATAAAGATTGTTACCGGACCGGCCTTGGGTAACTGGAGGCCCTGTTAGGAGCTTAATGAAAATGCTAGATTAAACAAACAAAAACTCAAGCAAATAATTAAATACATATCTATATAGCAATCAATCAATGTGGCACGCTCTTTCTTTCCAACCAAAGCCGATATGCTGACTCTCCCTGTGCATCGCTTGCACCTTTGATGCACCAGGCTCGAAATAACGTCTTGAAACTTTCAGTAAAAGTTCTTCTAACATTGTTAGTCTAACAAGTAAAGAAATACTTTTGTTAATAAGCCTGGAGGCACGGTAACAACTTAGAGCAAGTCTAGCAGACGAATTGCGTTTTTAATATGCTACAGATTTGATTCAAGTTACGCTGTTGTTTTTTTTTTTTTAGTCCGACGCAAGGCCGCCAGCTAATCGGAGGCACTAGACGGATTAAAATAAATTATAGCTTTTATATAACGCTATTTTCATGCATGCTCAGAGCGCTTTGATCCAATCTCATGTGTGGACCAGTGTGGGGAAGGTTTTTCCGTGCTGCCTTTAGGCGCTCAGTGGCCTCTCTACCACCTATACCAAGGAAGCACTGGGCGGTTGCCTTGTTTGCCTACGGCTAAGGCCTGCCCTGTCCCTAACCTGGCTTACTTGGCTTGCCACATACTGTTCTCATAAGATTTGTGTTATACATTGTCAGCTCATGCAGATAGAAGTTAGCGTCTGTACGCAGGGCCGGCCCTGTTTCTACGCAATCCACGTCTATAAATGGTTATGACTTTAATCTTGGCATATTCTTTTACACTCCCAAGGAAGTGCCTTGGTTGAAAAGAGTCCTAATAGTGTTATGTTTCGTTAAACTAGAGAAATTTAGCTTTTAAAGGAAGATTTTCTTGTACAAAAAAAAAAGTAATAAGCTATAGTGAAATAAACAAAAATCGTCGCTTGAATGAGATAAGAACAAGCTAAAAGGCATTAAAGGTGGGCACTAGTAAATAGTCACTCAAAGTTATTAAGTCGGGTACTTACCAATGCAGCAACCAACTATATTTTTTTAACGGATCAGTATTGTCACGCGACTCATTCACTCGTGAAAATTGTAAAGAATAAGGACGACATCCTAGCACGGGTACACCCGTGTGTGGCTCCAAGCAATGGATAGTGTGTGTATACCTATTGTCTTATTATCTCCTTCCTTTCTTTATCTATTACTGTCATTCCGTTACTGGACTATGGGAGTTTAACGTAACGGGACACCACTGGGCGCCCCCCTAACATTGAATTACTGTATCTAGTGGATTAGATGTCAGATGAAGCTTGTCTATAATTTACTTATGTTCCCTCACTCTGTACATTGTATGAAATGGAAGTAATGATAGGGTGCGGATGTTGAGGAACATTACAAGGTGTCTCACACATTGTTGGACTTTCATACTTATCATTTATATTAACGGCGGAAACGATGAAAATCTTCCTTTTTTTATTTACTTCTTTATACGTTTTATTTTTGGTAATGTGAATTATATTATAATGTTTTGCTTAAGTTTTTCCATGTCGCCTTAAAAGGCTTTTTTTTTCCGGGGGGGGGGGTGGAATAAATTTTAAGGAAACCATTAAATTTAGAACTGTTGAACCCATGAAGTGTAATTTGGTAATTTGTTGTAGATCTTCTGGTATGTAATCAGAATTTTTTTTGTGGTGGTGTATTGTGGGACGCAAGTCATATGACAATATCAAATTAACATATATAAGCATTGCTGTTTGAAATGTGCATTCTGTTTGACTAGAGGTGTACATAGCTGTCACTGCTGTGGTTTACTCGTAAATAGTAATATTTAATGTTAAGGCAAATATTGTAAAAACACTGGGGCGAATGAGTTTTTAGGAAAAGTCTTCAGGTGTTTTAGGGGACGGAGGTTATAACAATGTTAAGTACAAAGTAGGTCGAGCATTATTAGTTCAAAGATTCTAGCAAAAATATGACCCGGTGCCAGATATTTAAAAATAATCTTCTGCTTAAAGGTTGGGATGGTGTGGTCGAGAGGCTAAGTGCGCCTGAACGTGGCTTGCCCCCCCCCCCTATCAAGGGGGCTCGACACCCTACTCGAGCAGAGTTGTGTTTACTGAGCGCCTAAAGGCCTAGATACCCCCTTCCCCCACTGGTCCAGTAATGAGATTGGACCATTGCGCTCTGAGCCAGGGGCGGCCCTAGCAGTGCGCGGGGCCCTGGGCGAGCGTCATGTGCGGGGCCCTTAGCCTTAAGGGTAGGATATATACCGTACCACATCTCGCAAACGGGCTAATCCGTCTCTAACACTGTAAAAAGAACAATTCGGTATGTCCGTCGCTAACGCTGTGGGCCTTATTTTTGTTACAAAACATAGAACAATTTGTACGTATTGTTGGCTAACTATTGGCAGCTGAAACACATTATATACTGTATTGTAATTGTTCTGAATTGACAGAAGCAAATAAAAAGGAAAACACTCGAGCACCACTATTGTGTCTCCTCTCTCACTCTGAAAATCGAAGCTTATTGACGTTCTATACTATAAGAACAAAGTGTGCTATAATTTATAAGAGCTACAGTGGTCCCTATACTTTTGCAGACCCGACTATTGCGGAAGTGTTATACCACGGGGTTTAATAAAAATAATAATTAAAGAAAATACTCCAGCGTTTTTTTAACATGGTGACACGTGTTTTCCACGGCCGCACGATGTCTATGCACAGTAGCCTATTGGGAAAAAAAAAATTTAATTCTTATTCGCCAAACTTCTGGAAAGCCGATTGGCGAAATATATGTACAAGTACATCAACTGGTGATACTGTTTTTATCCGAAAATAATGGGTCTATACGTTGATTAAATAAAATAGCCTACGGCAAAAATCTGACTTCGCGTGCGGTCTTAGAACGTATCACAAGCGAAAGTCAAGAAAACACTATATATTTGTTTAGTTATTTTCATGGGGGGTAAAAAAATAGGTACCAGTACTCAGTGAGGGAGTTCCTAACTTGTAACTACTAAAAAAATAATAAACGTTAAAATACAAGAAAATGAATATTTTTTAGCCACATTGAAAAAGGTGTCCGTACGCCGTAGGCCTACGGTGGGTACGCCAACAAAAAAGCACTGATTATTTTCATAAAAAAAATAATTTTTCAAAAGTTGCATTTGTTACTGCTAATGTTATAAATAACTCTTTCATATAGGGCCTACAATTTTTCATAATGTAAAGATTAGTATGAACTTTATCAATACGAATTTTCCTAATAAAATCCGATTGGACCTCGATGTTTATATACGAAATAAATGTTTTAGATTGGTTGCTTACACTTATGTGTTTTTATTGTGAAATGTAAAACGATGATAGCCTCTTAGACTCGACAGGTCAATAGATGAAGTCTTTACCGAAATTGAACGGTATTTCGAAATGAACAATTTATGTTAAGAGCTTAATGGTATAATAAAAATACTGCGAAAATATTGAGTAACAAGTCCCAGTTTATGAGAACTCGAAGTTGATGACAATAAAATCTCCCATCGCGGGGCCCCTCTCATGCGCGGGGCCTGGGGCGGTTGCCCCAGTTGCCACCCCCTAAGGCCGCTACTGCTCTGAGCATACTAAAA
This sequence comes from Biomphalaria straminea, assembly GCA_021533235.1. Taxonomy (NCBI): domain Eukaryota; kingdom Metazoa; phylum Mollusca; class Gastropoda; family Planorbidae; genus Biomphalaria; species Biomphalaria straminea. Next base: position 7,480 of record JADKLZ010013537.1, on the reverse strand, counting down.
GCTGTTTTTTTTTTTTAATTCAATTGAACAAAACAAAAACTCTTGGGAAAGTCAACTATTGATTGATTTCCTTCATTCATAACAGACAGCAAGATCAATGTTAACCAAATATAAGCTCGACTCTCTCTCCATTGATACAGACTAGAAGAAAATGATAGCATTGAGGATTAAATAAACAAAATGATCTGCTTACACCGTCTCAAAGGATGCGACGAATCTCAGCTATAGAAGTTGAGAAGTGAAAACAATAGATTGCGGCTTCTCTGTCGGCAAAGAGGGCTACTTACAGATAATGTTGAAAAGTTCGCAGATTGATCGACAGGTGGACAGCATTAGTATTTCTAAGTGAAACAAATCAAGTTCGAGTCAAACTTTTTTTGTTTTGTATGGCACGTGTGATGATTGACAGGAATCTCAGCCGATGCTGGTATGTGCAGAAATGGGGGGGGGGAGGTTTGCCTATTCAGTCCGAGCTAGGATCTATTTATACATTTTAACGACCTTGTCACGTGTTTTCATGTCATGTCGCATCTAATCTGAGCGCCAAATTGTGCTTTTGTAACCACCCCTCTCGCCCCAAATACACATTGAAAAGAATCCACTTTTTTTAAATTGTGAAATGAGATATTAAAAAAAAAAACAACTAACTTTACACATATATGTCTAAATAATAATCCGACCATTCTTTAGTTCAACTGCCAGTGATCTGAGCTCTTAGTATTTTCCACAATGTAGAAATTGTGTAGGTCCTGTTCAAATAGATAGCTCTAATACTTTTTTAAAAAATCTCTATTGAAAGCCGCAACTGCAATTAAATTGTACCCTGCGAAAAGAAAAGCCTAGATAGTGTTTGGGTGCCTAATAACGTTGATTTCTTTCTATTTTCAAACACAGTGGAGGAGGTTTTCATCAACTTTGACGGCTAGTTAGAATGAGAAAATAGGGTTAGGGTTACGTCAGTATGGGCGTGGTAAGGCTCTCTTCTCTAGGTGTAAACTGCCCACAGGTTGTGACGTTGCAGGTCATTTTTCAGGCCTTCTATAACGATTGGTCTCGCTCGGAGGAGGTGGGGCCCCAAAAGCGAGGCAGTCATGGACCGTCGGTGTGCGGGCACGCCCTTTTGCCCTCCAAACCAGACCATTTAGCTTTAGTCTAAAAGCCGTACTACCCTGTGTGTGCGTGTACCAGTAAGGTTTTAATGCTAAGGGAGTTAACCCTAACAGAATATGGCCACTGCTTTCTGACAAAGTTCTTACAGCCTCATGACCCTATATTTTGATGGTATTCGATCCTTTTGGATCCTTTCAGTATGGAACTGACTCTTGGGCTTCCCAGTACTCGCAAAATTACCTCCAAGGCTTGACCCCCCCCTCGAGTTAACTGACAGAAATGTCTCGGAATTAAACGGTAGTCATCGGTGATAAACGCTCAACTTATGATGTGTATCAAGGATTGACCTTTCTAAGTCACGCGAGAAGCTGCAAGGGGTAAAACAAAAAGACAGTCTCTCGAAAAGCCAACATAAGTGAACCAACAGAGGCGTCGCTGGAATTGGTGTCACGCGGTGGGGGCTCGCTCCTCCCTAGTGCCGCCACTGCGTTTAAATCTTCTTTGGCTGCCAGTCACTTTGTATGGAAGACGAAAGAATAATAACAAAAAAATCTTCTTCTACTTGCAAGGGCGTAGCTAGAAATTTTCTATCGTTCGGGGGCCCGGGCGGATTGACCTCTTTGGGGGCCCCTGCATTTTGCGTAATACTTAATTTTTAATGTAAAAAACACTCATATGGTGGCCCCCCACAAGTGGGAACCCGGGGGGATTTTCAATTTCTCTCCCCTCCTCCTCGCACCTTAGCAACGCCACTGTCTACTTGCATGATCTGATTAGTTAACGACAATATGTAACATCAGCGCCTTCCTTTGTTAAAAGTAAATTTACATTAGATGATTTCCTTGTATTCAAAAAGAATCATAGTTTATTGTAAAAAAAAATAACTGTTGAATGAAAGTAGCACTAGTCAAGTTCGCCTGCCGCACATGCTCCTTACCTTATATAAACGAGCCCAGTGACTCATTGACCAAAGTGAATGAAACAAGACACCATCCACGTTATTACATCCCAGTTACATGTTGAGTTGCATTCATATCTCCTCGCCTTCCTGTACATCCAAATAAAAAAACACAACACCCCCCACCTCTCCGTTTTATCATAACAAAGCTACAAATTATTTACTTGGCTTATCTAAAAAGAGAAAGAAAAGAAAAAAAAAAGACTGCCATTATTGTTGATGTGTTGGGTCAGTTGTCACCACCCCCATCCCTCTCCCCCTCCCTCACGATTAGTTTTTGCTTACGAAGGAGAGAGAGAGAGTGGGAGAGAGGATACAGACACCTGTGTCGACCGATGTGGTTACAACTTGTTGGTTGTTCTACCTCGTCGCTTCACCTGTGTTGAGCATTTAACATTAGGAATTTGTGCCTAATTTTTTTTTTTTTTTTGCAGGGGAGGTAAAAAAAAAAGGGGTGGGGGTGGAACTTCTACATTGTTAACATTTTAGTTTCCTGTCCGCTTCCTTCTCAACTGCATTTTAATTATATATTTTGTCTCTTGCATATTTATGACTGACAAAAGTTGTTGTATGACTGACAAAAACTGTTGTGGTAAGTCTGTCAGTTGTAATGTTTAGTAGAAAGATTTGGTTATCATGATGTAAAAGTCATCTGTTTCTAAGGCCGACGGTTATCGAGGGTGTAATGCGGCCAGCACAAAGACCAACCGTGTTTATTTTCCCCAAACTAAATTCAGGTAACCATCAATGTTGGGTGGAGTCAGGGATGTCCTGAAAATCCCAAAATTCGAAATCTTAGTCTTCACCGAGATTTGAACCCGAGATCCCCCCCCTCGGTTCAAAAGTCAAGAGTTTTACCACTCGGCCCACCATGCTTCCTCGTTGTCAATAAAACTTACGATCACCGCAGATGCAATTATTATTTTATTTGTCAAAACCTCTCCATAAAGATAGACGCAACATTTCCCCATCTACCGTTTGCAGCTCTTAACATTTCACGACTGGTGTGTGATAAGTTTTTGTAATGCTGGTAGTTATAAAGTGTCCTTAAAGTCCCCACGTTGCGCTCTTTCCCAATCTACACATACGAAATTAAACTATCAAACTCGAACATCTAGTAGCCCAGGGCGCTGTAAACTTTTGTACGTTGTGTGTAGCCTGAAATGTAGGACGGACCGGAGACAGCAGAAACTAGATGTTTTTTTTTTTTTTTTTATTTTTAAGCAAGATGTAATTAACGGCTAACAACTCATGTTTCGCACTGTTGTATATACCGGTTAATCCCTTTTCATTATTGTATTTGGCTGTTTAAAATATAGATACAACTTAAGGCCATTTTTAAATAGATTATACATTTTGTATGCAAATACTTATAAACCATTTTTAAAACAAGTTTAACGAGGTAGTGCGTGCTATGCAAGGCCGCCGCAAGGGCTTACAAAAATTTACACATATATAATCATTATTCCAGCAAGGTTTTAACATGGAACTGTCGGAGGTGTGCGTACTTCTCCCACAAATTCTGCTATTCATAATAAAGTTCTGATATTACTTGATGTGAGCTTGTGTATGACGTTGAGTGAGAATTGGTTTCTCTCTCCCCCCCCCTCCCGAGGCTGCCAATAGGTTTCTAACACAAACTCCTTTTTTTTTCTTACAAAGCTTATATCAACTCAGTATGTCTGTTAAAAAGTGTGTACACCTTATTTCTACCCACACCCAATCTCGCATCACTTTGAAACTCTACACAATTATATTTATAGGCGTAGATAAGACATTAATAAATTTATTAAAAAATCATGATTTTGTTTGATGCCAAGGGAAATTCATCCTTCTGAATTCCAGATACGGTTAAATATGTTGGGCTTAGGATAACTGAACATGTTATTTCTATCCCACGCCCGTTATCGGATGAAGTTGAAACTCGAAACTATTATTTCTTGTACCTAACAAAACGCGAATCAATTTTTTTTTTAAATTGATCAATAAGTCAATGAATAATTTGTAATTATTTTGTTTGATATTGAAGAAGGGAAATAACTTTTACATTATTAGAGATGAGCCCCTTTAAAAAAAAAATTAAAGGATTGTGTTTTTAACTGTTGCTTGTTTCTAGCCCTGTTGGTGAACATATTTGGAGAGATTTGTTTCATTGTTGTTTTGCCTTTTTAACTTTCCTATCGTTTCTGTTCCAGGTGCTGATATAAAACATAAGACTAGAGGTTTTATACAATCCAGAGAGCCTGACAAAAAGATGGCCTACCTTGTGTTGGTAAGTCCTTCTCGTACTCTCATTTGTAATAGTGGTCGAGAGGCCAAGTGCGGCTTGATCTTGGCTTGCTTGGCTACCTAGAAGGGGGCCCGAGGTTCGACACCCGACTCGGGCAGAGTTGTGTTTACTGAGCGCCCAAAGGCAGCACGGGAAACCAACTCCTAGATACCCCCTCCCCCCCCCCACTGGTCCACAAATGAGATTGGACCAAAGCGCTCTGAGCATGCTATAAGCATGAAAGTAGCGCTATATAAAAGCTATAATAATAATAGGCCTACACTTAGAATAAGTAGGCAGAGGAAGAATTGAATCCTGGTCGAGGCTGACAGTTTATTGAGTTCCTCATTTTAGAGAATTCCTGCAGTCCAGTCAGATCTGATTATCTGACCTTGATATCAAGAAGTAAAGCATGTCGATCATTTGGCTTGCTTTCTAACATTACAAAAATGTGTTAACAATACGATACAGATGTCAGGCAGAGTGTAGTCAGCACAATGTCCAACGTTCCCAGGCTAATTCCGTGTAGATATTTGCGTCTTAACAAAATGTGGGAACTCATTCACCAATCGTAAATATACAGAATTTAGCCACGTGATTCTCTATCACTTCTATACAAATTATTTAATACACTAATGTTGTCACGTGATATGTTGTTGTTGTTTTTTTGTTGTTGTTTTATCAATATCATCACGTGGCTAAATTCTGTTTGTTTACGATTGGTGAATGAAGTACGTTTAGAATTTTAAAATATACTTTTTTTTTCCTGGGGTGAAACATTTATACGCATTAAATGAATATTCATTTGTCTTTTCATTTATATATATATATATATATATATATATATAGCTCCTCCTTCGTGTTCGAAGATGAGCACATTTCTCAATTCCTATGGACTCGAAGATGGCTGTATAGTCTTCTTCTCTCTGCTTTCTGTTGGTTCGGCGCTCTATCGCACTGGCCACTCTTCTTGCTTCAAAACTTGAGACTCCGTGACTCACAGCTTCTCGCCATGCGGAGCGATCTTGAGCTAGTACTTCCCAGCCATGAATGTCGATACCACACTCCTTGAGAGAGCTCTTGAGGGTGTCTTTGTAGCGCTTGTATTGGCCGCCTTGGGAGCGCTTTCCTGTACATAACTCTCCATACAGAAGTCTCTTGGGAAGGCGATTTTCTGGCATGCGGACTACATGACCCGCCCATCGTAGTTGGGACCTTTTTACTGTCGCATTAATACTGTGCATGTTGGACAGCTTTAAAATTTCTGTGTCTGGTATGTAGTCAGACCAACGCACCTTATGGATACTCCTTAGACAGCGTAGGTGGAAGGAGTTTAGCTTTTTGGTGTGGCGGGAGTACAAGGTCCATGACTCTGATGCATATAGGAGTGACGGAAGAACTACAGCACTGTAGACTTTCAGTTTTGTGGTTAAACTGAGTCCTCTCCTTTGCCACACTTGCTCTTGAAGTCTGCCGAAGGCAGCACTGGCACGAGCAATACGGAAGTCAACCTCATCATCTAGGTTGGCGCTTGCTTATATGGTGCTTCCCAGATAGACAAATTTTTTGACATTTGCTAGTTTCTGGCCATCTATGAGAATGTCTGGTTCTGTAACAGCTTTATTTGGAGGAGGTTGGTGCAGCACTTCTGTCTTTTTTACATTAATGGTGAGTCCAAAATTTGTGCAGGCATTAGCGAAGAGGGACAGGCTCTTTTGAAGGTCTTCTTCGTTTGCAGCGTTTAGGGCACAGTCATCTGCAAATAGCAGGTCTCTGATGCAGTCGAAGTTTACCTTGGTCCTTGCCTTGAGTCTCTGAGCATTAAATAAGCTTGCATCTGTGCGATACCGTATGTCAACTCCAAAGCTTTCTCTGCAATAGGCATCTTTCAGCATGGCGGTAAACATTAAGCTGAAGAGAGTTGGAGCCAGCACACAGCCCTGCTTCACGCCATCTGAGACAGGAAAAGGCTTGGAGTAGTCTCCGTTGTCTTGAACTCTTGCTTGCATGTTATCATGGAATTGACGCACCATTGTTATAAATTGGTCAGGGCAGCCGATGTAAATGTATAGTATACATTTCATGAATGATGTATCATCACTGTATAGTATACATTTCATGAATCTTGTATCATCCCTGTATAGTATACAATTCATGGATGATGTATCATCCCTGCGTATGATTCATGAATCATGTATAGTCCCTGTGTATAATTCATGAATCTGGCATCATCCCTGTATAATATACAATTCATGGATGATTATTACCCCTGTATCCAATTCATGGATGATGTATCCCCCCCCCCCTGTGTATGATTCATGAATGATGTGCCACCCCTATGTACAATTCATTCCTGTCTATTTATTGACACCGATGTGTTTCACTTTCTCATTCCAACAGCCGGATGGCCAAGAGTTTACGTTTCCTGACATCTTTGAAAAGAAACCACCCCCGTCCAAACAGCAGATGAAAGATTTCCAGAAAGTGCAAAGGGAAGGTCAATTGGAACAGCAGCAGACGTGGGAGAGAGGGGCAGTACCTCCGTGGTTTAGGTTTTAGCTCGTCACACCACGCACATTTGTAAATAAGTAGTTTCGTGAAGTACTGACCTGATGTTTGGGTGGAACAAAGGGAGAGAATTGAGTGTGAATGAAATTTCGTTCATTATATACAGAGTTAGCATTCTTTTTTTTTTTTTATCAAATTGTTGATGTGAAAATAAATGCCATAATAGATCCATGAGTTTGTTTTTTTTTTTTTTTTTGTTTTACTTTCCTGAACTCATGTTGGAAACGTTTCTGTGTTTATTTATAGTTTAAATCTGATGCGTAACCTAATTCGTTCTGCGGGCCATTTTAATTTCCGACACTCGTGGTATGGGTCACATGACTGAATAAGTTCGACAACAAAATAAAACTAGCTGAAACAATTTGATTACAAATCCGTGGCTCTAGTACTTACATTAATTGAATATTTGAAGTTTATCTTTAATTTTACGCGTCGGAAAATACACTCACGTCTCTACTTAAAATGTGACTATCATTGTAGCTACCAATATCACCACCTCCTTTTTGCTTTCTCGTTTATGTAAATATACCAATCGATTCTCCAAGTTCCAATCTTTAACCATCTTTATTCAAATC
>JADKLZ010013531.1:0-11380 GCA_021533235.1 Biomphalaria straminea | reverse complement strand
AGTCTAGCTCTAGCTTATCTTATACACGATCTAGTCTAGCTCTAGCTATCTTATACCAGCGTTTCTCAAACTGTTGGATGCCCTCTATTCTCATTAGCTCATGATTGCTAACAAGAATGCTTAGCATGGGTCACCACAATGTTAGTTTAAGTTTCAATATAAGTTTGAATATTGTCAAGTAAAGATGACATTATTGCCAATGTTTCAAGAGATACTCAAATTTAAGTAAGAGATGTCATCTCATTTTCTAAATACATGGCTTGAATATATTTCTCGTCCATTAGTGAATTGGATGGGGGCCGCCTCTGAGTTTGTGTGGTAACACAAACTCCCTTTGTAATCTTGTTGATTTTTTTTAGTTTTTTTTTTAACAAGACGTTATTCTGTAAAGAGAATCAGCTTGACTTTTTCATGTCAGATTCGTTCAAATTTCTCTCCAGTCTTTTCATGCCAGATTCGTTCAAATTTCTCTCCATTCTTTTCCGTAGATCAAAGAAGATCCATTACAAGACGTCGATGTCTTATTTAAAGCGAAAATGATCTTTCGACGATCACACCCATGACTGGTGTTCGTGTACTATATCTACTTCCCTCGCAGTATTAACTCATTCGTTGACATTCGTTAGCCTGCATTTTTTTTTTTCTCACTAGGATGACTGGTGTACATTTATGACTGGTGTACATATGTGACTGGTGTACATTTATGACTGGTGTACATTTGTGACTGGTGTACATTTATGACTGGTGTACATTTGTGACTGGTGTACATATATGACTGGTGTACATTTATGACTGGTGTACAATTATGACTGGTGTATATTTGTGATAACCTAAGCTCATCTTTGGAGGGATTACTGGTTGTGTGGCATGCTTTCTGGACTGTCGTTCGGTGGTCCCTATTTTGAATCCTGCCCTTGGCCATTCCTTTTGTCCTGCTGGAGGTTTTGGCTGGGATCTAATTATCTTCAGACTCTGAAGGGACATGTGAAACATTATACAGACAAAAAAATGTATGGAAAAAATGTTTTCTAGACAACTGTAGAATGCAGGAGGCACTTGGAGCCGGACACCCTGGCTGCATAGGAAAATCCAAAAGCTTTTTACTGTATAGGGTGAGGCGTCAAAAGGAAAAAAGTAATTTATTAATAACATATTTGAAACATAAACACAATTTTCCCCGAACTCAACTATATCTGAATGTAGTAAATGTTCCGTCAGAGTTGAATATAATTTAATTACTAGCTTGGCTCCAGCATGGCGAATGTATATACTATGTTTAGAGTCCCGAATTAACGAATGTTAGGTTATTATGAAAGTAATGTCGGAATAAATATTAGTTAACTAAAATAATACATATATTCTTCGTTTGCGAAGCTATAAATAACTATTGTTAAAGAACAATATTACACATTTAAAAGACTATTGTTCCAATTTGTTACTCTTTATTTTTGTATGAATTTTTGACTTCCTTATTATTTATTCTTTTAAAGAATGTGATTAGAGTAACGGAATATTTGTGTTTTCTAAACGCCACGTGTCAAAGTTATCGCCCCTTTGATTGATCAGTAACTAATGCCATGGAGTTAGAGTCACTGGGGAAATATTTCTTGGTGATCATAACTCTTTCTCTGCATTCTAATGAATTCGACAATCCATCGAGGGAAAAAAAAATGACGGCTGGACATTCCCCTTAATTAACCTCGAATGAAAACAAACTTGGAAGGTTCCTTCTGTGGGAAGCGTCTTCGAGGCTTTCCCACACTAAACAAAAAGCAACAAGGGATTTTGGACACATTTTTTTTTGTTGGCGTGTCAAAAGTTTTGGCATGTGGTCACGTGGTCAGTCTGAACGAGGGTCGAGCCTTCCATTTTTTGCTCGTCTCAATGAACGTGCGCTGGGCACCTGTCCAGCGGTCCCGTTGTCCGGCAAGCACACGCGCGGGGCCGAAGGTCGGGTGGCGGCAATCAAACTGGAGGAGCCTGGGCAGCGCGTGTGTGTACAGAAGTGTGTTCCATTGGGCACGTGCTTCTGTGTTGGTGACGAGCAAAAAAAAAGAAAAAAAAGGTGGACAAAGGTCGTCGCTAAGCTATCGTGGCCACACGTCCAGTGCAAGCGTCGAGTGACTTCATGATCTGGGAAGTGGAGATGGGGAGTACATCAATGGGGCATGGACCTGCATCCGTATATCTGTAGAATGTAACTTCAGCATGGACCTGCATCTGTATATCTGTAGAATGTAACTTCAGCATGGACCTGCATCCGTATATCTGTAGAATTTAACTTCAGCATGGACCTGCAGCCGTATATCTGTAGAATGTAACTTCAGCATGGACCTGCATCCGTATATCTGTAGAATGTATCTTCAACAATGACGACATTGAAAAGGGATGTTGGGAATTTGAACTTAAATGCTGCAAACTAAATATAAATGAAAACAGGATTACAAAGACAGTTTGTGTGGCTCACTCAAGCAGGTAAAAAGGTAGATTCAATAATTTCAAAAAGAATATCAGAATGAAATTCTATCAAAGACAAATGACAGTGAAGAATGGAGAAAGATGGTTGACAGATCTTTTGTGGTGCCCCAAGCGTTCAGCAAACCAAGAGAGGTGAAAGTTAATATGGAGTTCGATATGAACATGGCCTAACTGATGTCTTTTAATGATTATCTAATTGTTTAGTAAAAGGTCAATCTCTTATTAAAAGCCTAAAAGAAAAAAAAAACTTTCGCAAAAAAAAAATTCCTTTAGTTTGGTGTTTACTATGTGTGAGTATTGCAGTGCACGTAATGTCGAGAGAGAATAGTTATTTATTGTTGTTTTAAATTATGTTCCACTTATTTGTGTACTAAAAAGATTTCTTAAATTAAAAAAAATAAACTTTTTTATATTATATAACTTAAGACAAAAAAAAAAACAAACAAACTTAACATATCAACACTGCCTTTATTCTGTACATACTATATGATGGAAAACTAGTTATTTAGAAATTTCCCTGCCATTATATCTTCAAAATGGTCAACATTAAGAAGTCAATACAGTGTATCTTTAAAGTCGACAAAAGAGAAATGTGCATTAACATTTAATTATATTAACTCTAACTACTCCATTGTTTGGGAAGAAAAAAAAACAAAAAAAAAAACAATACAGCAATGATTGCAAAACCTGTGCACGTACGTATTTCTCAAGGATTGGTCTCTTTACTCACAGGGGAATTATTAAATGGAAGATACTTGTCTATGGAGACGTACAATGACACAGATAACTTACACAGTAAAAGAAAACATGATTGAAATGTAATGCATAGGAACAATGGTTATAATATGTCCACTGGCCAATGCTTGGAACAATTTCTTTAACTCTATTGAAAGCTTCTATCTGACTATCAGTGACTTCCATCTGACTATCAGTGACTTCTTTATGACTATCAGTGACTTCTATCTGACTATCAGTGACTTCTATCTGACTATCAGTGACTTCTATCTGACTATCAGTGACTTCTATCTGACTATCACTGACTTCTATATGACTATCATTGACTTCTATCTGACTATCTGTGACTTCTATCTGACTATCAGTGACTTCTATCTGACTATCAGTGACTTCTATCTGACTCTCTGTGACCTCTTTCGCATTTCCAATTGCAAATTAGAACAGAATGTCTATTTGCCTGTCAATGATTATCTAGGGCCCCTGACATTGTAAAAATGTTACAGTTTGTAAACCGACACGTCCTGATGTTACAATACAGGCGGAACCATTAAACCCTGAACCATTAAACCCTGAACCATTAAACCCTGTGTTTTTCTTTTTGCTCCCAGCATCAACCACACACTTAATAGACTTAAAGCCTAATCATTAAGTGTCTAATCGATCTGCAGGTCAACATCGTTTTGTTTTTGTTGTTCAATATTTACACTCTTATGTTGCGAAGTTGATGGAAATAGGAAACTATCGCTTACGGCAAGATTTTTTTTTTAAATTTAATTCTGAAAATGAAATGGATTTAAATGCAAAAAAAAAAACAACAAAAAACGACCAGAGTAGGACTCACTGAACGCGGTGCTCTCCCCGTTCCATCTGACGTATCAATGGTGTTGACTTTAGCTAGACACTCATGGATCTGGTCATTGTTGATAACAAATATGGCTTCCTTCGCCGAAACATTTACCTATGTGTGCGTGTGTGTGTATGTCTATGTGTGTGTGAATGTCGATGTGTATGTGAATGTCGATGTGTGTGGTTGTGAGAGTTTGTGATTGTGTTTGGTTGCTTTTGTATGTGTGTGTATTTGTTTGTTTTCAGAAAAGCCTCTATTCAAGTCTCCTAATTCTTCAAAACCATGACTCGGTGTAACCCTACAGACCCGTGGTAGCCCCGAGTCTACTAGAACAAAAAGGGTACAATGTGGTTAAGTAGTTTTGTCCAACTAATGTCGTTTTGCCTCTGGGTGGTGTCTCCGTATCTAATGAAGTGTGCCAACTCAGAACAATTGCTGTGCGTGAAGTTCTCTGGAAGAGCTTTTGGCATTACTAGGTGATCCTAGGTGGACTAATTGTACCATCTTTGTGTGTGTGTCTACTCGTGAATGAACCAGTTCAATGGACGCTTGTTGGAGTAATGACTGTCATTGGGAAATGGAAGAAAAAAAAAAGGAAAAACAAAATGTTTAGTTTATAATTTAACTTCGAGAGACTGAGAGTCTATGTGTGTGTGAGAGAGAGAGAGAGAGAGAGAGAATGTGAGTAAGAGATTAAGGTGTCAATGACAGGATGAGTGTGTGAGAGTGTAAATTATAACAAAGACATCAACTATTTGTATACCTACAATTTAAAGTAATGTCATTTTTAATTACTTCTAACATTTTCTCTTTGCAATAAAATTCTGTTTTGACTTTAGTGTTGGATGATGAGAATAATTTTGTATTTCTAGACACTAGGTTTAGTACATCCAAGCTTTGCCAAGGATATTAGAATTAGTAGATCTAAATATTGGAATAAGAATCCTCTAATTCAGTTATTCAAATCGAAATCAAAGAATTAGAGTCCGCACAAAAAAAAAAACAACAACTTAAATTTAGAATGCACAATGCAATTAAACTTCTGAACTAAACCCACTGTTAAGCTAATTAGCATGCACGACAAGATTAGTAAACAGACACGCGTTGAACGTAATTATAGTCCGTTTTTAAGGAAAGTCTGTACTTTATAACATAGGATCAATAACTTAGTATAGAAAAAAAAAAACTTACAGAACGAGGCCGCTTATAAAAAAGCTTAAACTCATTCTGTCTGTCTGGTAAAATGTTTGAACACATTATTTCTCCCCACACAAGGTGAAGCTTCGCATATTTAAAAGTATTATTAGGTCAAAACAATACACGAATCAATAAAAAAGAAAAAAAAAAGATTAGTCAATTAATAACTGTGCGTTTTATATCGACTAGGGAAATAAATCTTCCAGTATTGACAGATATGGCTAAATATTTATGGTTTTGTCCCTTTAGATAATTGTACACGCTATTTCTCTCACACCAATTCTCGGATCAAGTTGAAACTTTAAAACATTATTTATTGCACCAACAAAATAGGAATCATTTAAATAGTTTTTGCCTTTACGTAGTAGCCTTTGACCTATGGTCAAGTCTTTACAGCACAAAATCTACCCTTGAATTTGGAAAAGAACTTGCCTGGTTAGCTTAACTGTCCGTCCGTTCACAGGGTCATACTGTCAACACAATATTTCAGGAAAGACTTTAGAATCCTTTTAAAAACAGCTCTACAGAAGGCTTAACTTCCTGTATAGATCTAGATAACAAAGGATAATGTGTTCATTTCCTGCTTATTATATCCACATACAAAAAAAATCCTATTAATTTATATCTATGTATAAAAATAACTCATATGATTCAGAAAACATACATAAGATATAATGGTAGTGCCCCTGGATCGTGGTAGCAAGGGACATGCTAAAAACCTATAAATTAGCAGCATTTGATGTCTAGGTAGAGGGAGTCAAAGGTTTATTGAAGTCAATGTCCCTCTCGCCTCATTTTAACAAGAACCCTAACCCTGTTTTCCCTGCAGACCTTTGTTTGTCTAGGGAACCCTGTTTGTCCTCCAGTCAACCAACTCAGTAATCTCCCCATGTCAGGGAGTTACCGGGCAAAGCTGAGTTCTTCTGGAGCACCTCTCAATACGGTATCGTTCAGAAGTCAATTCACAGCTCTGCGGCGTCCGTCAAATACAGACAAAAACGGGACACACTCAAACAATTGATAAGCAGATTTTTTTTGTTCAAATCTCACCTCTGGAAAACAAGCAGTAAAAAAAAAACTGTGCAAAGGGGGGGGGGAGTTGATAAGGAACATCGAGAATCGGTGATGAGCAATCTTGCCAAGTTAACGGATTACAGAATTGATAGGGGAACACTTAAAATCTCATAGATTTAATCAATAACAAATGTTAATGTTTTTTTTTAAGGAAACTCCATTGTACATTATGGGGTGTAGCAGGCTAGAGGTACAATGGTTGGTTTCCGTATCAGGACGTCCTGAGTTCAAATCCCAATAAAGACTGACATTTTACAATTTCTGAATTTTTAGGAAAGTTGGAGGATGTGTTGGTTTTATGGCTGAGTGGTTACGCGCGGGGGTTCCGAGCCTGAGGTTCTGGGTTCAGATCTCGGCGACGACTGATATTTTGAAATCCGGGATTTATAGGGCGCCATAGAGTCCACCCAGCTCTAATGGATACCTGACTTAATGTGGGGAAAGTATAGGGGGTTGGTCGTTGTGCTGGCCACATAACAACCTGCTCGATAACCTTTGGTCATAGAAACAGGCGACCTTAACACCATCTGCCCCGTAGCTCGCAGGGTCTAAAAGAAATATTATTATTTTTATTTTTTTTATTAACATTAACATTCATGTGAATTTGTTTTAGGTTTACCCGCATGCCAAGAGAGTACCTGTCTCCCGTAGTTTAAATTTTAAAACCATGTACACAAACTGAACGGACACAAAAAGTTTATTTCATAATGAACAAATTATTTTATTATATTACATTTCACTACTTTATTGTAAATGTTCTCTTTTGGGTTTATTCATCTACTGTAGACGCAATAGAATTAAAGAAATAAAACATCTTATCTAATACAGACGTTACTTCATAAAAAGAAGATAATTACGTCCTTCGCGTCATGCATCTAGTCATGCATGTTAACCAATGACTTAAATTCTGCCAAGTCACTGGCTGGCAGCTTATGGCAATGAAAGTGCTGAATATTTTTCATCCAGGCAATCTTAACTTGCTCAATCATAACAAAATGAGAATATGTGTGTCTAACAGAGAGTCAGTTATTTGATGATGATTTCATAAGAGACTAGGTCCACAGTTTCATTGTGATGTTGTTTTTGGCATTTATGGTGTAATGTGTTTTATCACTACTTTACTTTTGACTAGGGGGCGCAGTGGTCGGATGGTTAAGCGCTTGGTTTCCGAACCTGAGATTCTTGGGTTCGAATCCCTGTAAAGAATGGGATTTTGAATTTCGGTATTTTTAGGGCGCCCCTGAGTCCACCCAACTCTAATGGGTACCTGACTTTAGCTGGGGAAAGTAAAGGCGGTTGGTCGTTGTGCTGGCCACATAAAACCCTGCTCGTTAACCGCAAAGAAACAAAGAAACAGATGACCTAAACATCATCTGACCCATAGATTGCAAGGTCTGAAGGAAACACTTTACTTTTTTACTTTTAGTTTCATTGTAGCATTGAGGTTTTATTTCAGTGTTTCCCAAACTGTTCCGCAGAGACCCTAGTGTTCCGCGAGGCCTGAATAGGTGTTCCACAAACTAATAGAATAATTAATTAGTAGGCCATCACGTGAATAAATCTCTCTAAAAAAAAGCAAAAAGTGTTCCGCTAAATACTCAAAATGCGTGAAGTGTTCCGTTAAGGAAAAAAATTTCAGAAGCACTGTTTTATTTTATTTCCCTTAATTGCATATTCCAGCATTGGTGTAACTTAGGAATTTAATAGGTGTATGTTCTTATTTCTATAAAAAAATGTCTTTTTAAAAATTATTATAGCATTGGTAACGAGATCCCATAATCCCATAATGGCTATTCATTTATTATAACACGATTCATGTTTGCTTTTTTGTTTGTTTGTTTTTTTCACTGGCTTGAATGGCGCTCTTTTGGAAACTTTAGAATAAATAAATAATAATTAAAAAAAAAAAACACCATTCATAAATAGTAAGTATTAGCCTAATGAAACTAGATAAGCATTGACTTTGACTTCAAACTGGTGCCTCCCTAGTCATGGCCACATTCTTATATGCTTGTGAGTCTTGGACGTTGACTACAGAGCTAGAGAGGAGGATCCTAGCAATGGAATTTAGATGCTACAGAAGGATCCTGAAAATGGAATTTAGATGCTACAGAAGGATCATAGCAATGAAATTGAGATGCTACAGAAGGATCCTAGCAATGGAATTGAGATGCTACAGAAAGATCCTGGCAATGGAATTGAGATGCTACAGAACGATCCTAGCAATGGAATTGAGATGCTACAGAAAGATCCTAGCAATGGAATTGAGATGCTACAGAAGGATCCTAGCAATGGAATTGAGATGCTACAGAAGGATCCTAGCAATGGAAATGAAATGTTTCAGAAGGATCCTAGCAATGGAATTGAGATGCTACAGAAGGTTCCTAGCAATGGAATTGAGATGCTACTGAAGGATCCTAGAAATGGAATTGAGATGCTAAAGAAGGATCCTAGCAATGGAATTGAGATGCTACAGAAGGATCCTAGTTATCACATTTAAAGACAGCATGACAAACGAAGAAATTAGAGACAGGATTACTACAGTGATATGACCCCACGATGACCTGCTATTTAAAAAAAAAAAAACAACAAAGCGCAAACTAAAACTCTATGGCCATATTACAAGGACTTCCGGGTTCACCAAACCTTCCTTCAGGGAACAGTACCAGGAAAAAGAAGAAGAGTCAGACAGAAAAAAGGATGAGAAGATTACATCAAAGGATGGACCGACCTGTCATTTAAAGAGGTTCTATCCAAGGTAATGACAGAGAGGAATGGAGAAAGACGGTCGACTAATCTTGTGTGCTGTCCCAAAGTTCCACCAGACTAAGGAATAGGTAAGGTGAAATTAAACTGTATTTAGAAATGTAAACATACTTCAAAAATATTTGACCACACTCTAACAAATTATTGTATTTGGTGTTATAGGCCAATATCTTTACATTCTATTTTCATATGTGTAAAAGAAAACAAAACCATATTAGCTTTATTTCAGTACAAAGATACATGTTACTATTCTACTGTGAAATCACAAAAATGTATTTTTTCTACATAGTATGTACTAAACACTGACTACATGCACATTACAACGTTGGGTGGGGGTGCAAAGGACAAACCTGTCTAAAGGGACAGCACCCATAGCTAGTTGATGACGCTGTTGTCTAGGTAACCTGCACGTGACTCTAGCGCTCCTGGCGGTCATCTCGCAGGAAACCATCTGGCAATTTATCTGTGAGTGGGTCGAGAGAACAACAGTACAACAGACCAGATCTCGTCCTACTGATAATGTGGCCAGATTAGGCAGTCAAAATTTCCACAACTCTTTTTTTTTTATTTGTTGAATGTATTGATTTTTGCTCATACTTTTTTTTTCTAATTTTCATCACTGCATTGTCCTAAAATAAATGTAAAATTATCAGTTTGAATGCAGATGGCAGCCCTATCATATTTTTGAATATAATGTTACACAAGGCTCTCTTTACCACTTCAAAAACAAAAACAGCAAAATATTTAATTAAGCTAAAAATTAACTTTATTTGGCATAATTGTAGAAAATAAAATAATGAAATCAAATTGTTCTATAGATCCGTTACTTTTTTAACTTAAAATTTACTTGGAAAGATTTTGTTTCATTGTTGTACAATTCAAATATTTTAAGAGTCCGCAAAAAAAAAAAAAAATCTTAAGACTCCTAACACCTGTAGACTGATGCATTTATAAATCTATTTGTTAAGTACATCATCAGAGTCTAGAACTGAAGAGAGGATAAGAAGGTGAGTTCAAACACTGAATGTAGGATAAGAAGTGAGTAAATTTTTACTGATAGTAACATTGGGAGTTAAGAGATTGTTAACCTAAGAAGTTGGCTAATTCTGACAGTCGGAAGCATAAAGAATAAGTTAGGGTTCTTTTTGTCTCGAGAAACATATCAATTGTATACTTGATCAGGATGTTCAGCAATAGCTACTCTTAAAAGCAATCTCTTGGTCTCTTTGCTAGTGTGATCTAAATGATTAGTCTGTTATAGATTTAGCACCAACTCAGTTGCTAGTGCTGTGGGAGGGATCACCATATAAGACCCAACGATTCAATGGTTCCAATCCTAAGTTGTTCATTGTAGTTTTTTACTAGTAACTTAGCACCGCAAGACGGGGGAGCTTTAAAACCAGAACACATTTTTTATTCGTTAAAGATTTGAATAAATTATGCGCACCGTCTTGTAAGTCTAGATCTAAGAACCTTTCATTGCAATCTATATCTATATATTATTTCTCAAAGTAAATAGGTCAAACGGGCAACAACACACAAGTAATCTATTTTTAGCTCCATTAATCATTTTTTTAACGCATTGGCTTTACTTATTTTATAATGCGAAAAATTAGAACCATATTTAAAACTCGAATTATTTATGTATTTAATAGTCAAAGAGAGAAGTTTTCTGGAGCGCAAATACTCTATAATTCTTTAGAAAAAATCCATTGACTTGCAAAAGACCTTTAATACGAGTATTTGTGAACAATTGTGGTGAAAAAAAAAAGCATTAGCAAGGTTAGAGAGACAAGTGGAGTTTTGTTCTTCGACTTTTTAAGAATTATATTTTATCTTTTCAGTCTGTAGTGTGCTATTGTGTTTGTAATTGAAGATTGTGTTCAACCATATGCCAAAGACTTATTTCCCTTACAGCTTGATGGTTAACAGCGTTATAAATGACTATATTTTGTTAAAAATGTGTTTGTTAAGCTATTGCTTTAAAAGAAATCAGACAAATAATTATAGGGATGTTAAATCGACAGGATGGCGCGGGGAATCTGTTGTAAGTAATAAAATGGCTTAATTTAATAATTTTTACACTTTAAATTAGAGCGGGTCCTATAAAATTGCGTGTCATATGAAATGCGGGCCCCACTGCGGTCGCCTGCCCTGGTAAATAGCGGCGTATGCTATGCCGCCGGTCAACTAGTATTATATAAAGTCTAGATCTAAGAAACTATCATTGCAATATTATATAAAGTCTAGATCTAAGAACCTATCATTGCAATATTATATAAA
>JADKLZ010013530.1:0-11459 GCA_021533235.1 Biomphalaria straminea | reverse complement strand
CTCTCTCTCTCTCTCTCTCTCCCTCTCTCCCTCTCTCTCTCTCTCTCCCTCACTATGCTTGAAAGACGATTTAAAAATTTTTACACATGGCCTTCCAACCCTTGAACAAAAGCACATTTTTAGTTCTGAGTTGTTTTGTTTTGATGAGTCAATTGTCCTCAAAACAATTTGTTTGTTACCAAAGTCTCACTCAACTGGAGTCTAGGTTTGTAATATACTTTTTCACAATAGTCTCCCTATAGGAAATGACTTTGTTATTGTTGACCTACTTATTTTTCTTTTAGTTAGCTTTGTTCAGTCGTAAATTTAGACTTCTACTTATAACAATGGATTGTTTATGATTTGAAAAGCATTGAACTGCTCCATTCAGAATATGCAGCGAAGCATCAAAATCCCATTGCAATTTGTATTTTTTCTTTAGTTATTTATTTATTTGGCTTCACTTAAACGTCAAAATCCGCCTAGAGGCAACTCGGATGGTTACATCACGGAAAGTTGGCCAGGTATTTGTTGGACTACAGAGACCAGAATGTTGATGAAATTGAGTTCGTTTTGTTTCTCATTTCCGCTTAGCGATCTTGTTTGAAGACAGGGGATTTTATTTCTTCCAATATTTAATTTATTGATCGGATGAGACACGACTGGAGCGATCTTTCTGTTTGACAGACTGTCTGCTGATATCGTCTGCTTGTTTCAACTTTGTTTCTGAGCTTAATGCATTCTATGTCTACATTGTCTATAGTGATATGTTTAAAATGTATGTATCTGATGTCTCAACTGACTTGCTGAAATGTGTGATACTTCTACTTATATGTATGAAATATGTGACATGTCTACTAATATGTATAAAATATATGTTATTTATACTAATTTGTATGAAATATGAGATATTTATACTAATATGTATGCAATTTGTGACATTGCATTTACATGTTACTGATCACCCTAATAAACAATTGGCTAGAAAAAAAGGCTTTATAATTTGGGGAATACCATTTTTTAAGCTTAAATCTATAGTATTATGAAATGAAGTTGAAAGGATTTTGCTATTGCAATGCAACAATCTTTGACACGGCGTACCTCATAACTCACTGGCTATGACTATTTTATTGACTTATTTTAGAAGGGTAATCGTACATTGATATCCCTCTACTAAATGTTTCCCTTTTCGTAGTGACCAAATAATCTACATTTAGAAAAGTCTTTTTGTTAAATAAATATTAAAAAAAAGAACGTTGAAATGAAACAAATATACACTACATTAGCAAACAAAAACAAAAATATTCTCTGCGCGTCAAAATTTCAGTTCATTTATCACTTTCTTTAAATACTTTTTGTTTACGATTTATTTTTTAATGTGGTTATGCAAATCAGTCACGTGATTCATCTCTAGATCTAGCTTGACCTCAAATTCCTATACCCCCCCCCCACCGCAGGGTGGTTCTGTTAGTAGTTTAGTTCAAATTTCTTGAACAGCGTTATTTATCGCCACCACCAAGGGAGCGTATCCTGTCATTTCAGTCATAAGTTATTATCGCATCTTTTATTTCTGTTCATCTTAGACAATCTTTGCTTACCTTTGCCTTGCAGTCTTCTGTGAGAGATTCCTCCACTGTCTTGGGCATAACAATGTTCTCTCCCATTCGAATTCAGATATATAACTTGAGGAGTACCGCCCCCTACAAATTCCCCGTAACCCCTGCTAACATCTCATTCGGGTTTACTGTATTTGATGGCCGTGTTTAAAGATTATCTTTCCTTGATCATATAGGTCGTCCAGGCAGGAGTTGTCCACTCTTGAATTACTCTTCAGATTCAAATGTCTTCTGTTTAATGCCCTCCCCTCCAAAAAAAAAATGCACATATATCTATATAAAATGAAACTCCTAGGGCTGTTCCCAGAGTATAAAATCTTCCTTACGCTTTAACACTTTAGCATTCTTTATAAGACACGGTTCTCAAACCCTATTGTCTACTGAAATTGAAAGTTCTAAAAAGTAACACGAATTCTCTGGATGCCGAAATATACAATGCCACCGAAGGGGCAGCAGTACTTACATTTAGGTCAGTTGAAATTAAACGGATTGACACAAAAAAATAAACAACAACCAAAACAACGTGATAAATTATGCTGTTCCTTCCAACTACAGAGTTAAAACTGCAAACAAATTTATTTCATTGTAGATGTTTTCTCTCACCTGTTTTTGTATCAGCATAACTCTGGAATATAAAAAAAAAAGATGTAACTTTAATTATAATTTCTCATTTAATATATTCGTTTCAATTCTTCATAAGTACTAGGAGTCTTTTCTGTGTGCCTACACAAACTAGTTCTTCTGTTAGGGTCCAGCTCAATTCTACATAAAACAGTGAGAACAAAATGGGCATGACGATTTATTTATTTATTCACCTCTTCACTGAATACAAAGAAACATTTGAGTCGAGTGCGGGAATACCCGCTCAGAACGGGTTTTAAAAAGCCCAATTGAACTTTGGGATAGTTATATTTTCAAAGTGATAACGGTCAAACCAGAGTTTTCACTATATGGTAAATTACCTAGCTAGTAATTTTTTCCCAAAGATATACATAAGCTTTAAAATGTATATTGAACATCGTTAAAGTCTTTAGATATGCGTGTCAATCCATGAAGAGGTTTCAATCTTATAAGAGAAACTGTAAAGAAGGTTACTCACAATTGTTTCACTATTGCATCCTTTGTTTCAACGATCTTTCCTCTGTAACTGGCCTAGACTGCCTTTTGTTGTTTACAAAGATAATATAAACTTCCTTTAAATGTAGAAGCACAGTATTGAAGTATGTTAAATAATTATTCAGTGACTTGGACATCTAGCCAACACAGACGTGTGCAGTGGAATAGCCAATATAATGAAGATAATGTTAATCAATATGAAAAGAACAGTACCGTGTGTAGATTATAAAACTAAGGTGAATGCAGTTTATGCCTGGGATAGATCAGATCGTCCGTTTATTTTGTCTGTTGAAAGTCTCGAAGCCTGCTCGCTATAGCATTGAGCTCAAATCCCAGCTCTCTCTTTACGGCCTTTAACTGGCTTTGACATTTTCTGTCTCTCCTTAGTTAAGCAGCGCAGCTGCCTTTTTATTTTTCATTACTATTTACTCAATTAAATTTAATGTAAAAGAATTCAATGATAATTAAAATTTCGCTTTTTTACTATACCATCGTAAAGATTTTTATTTAATTTTTGTTTCGTTATTATAAAACGCTACCTGGTTTCTACGAGTCTTTCTTTAAATCCGGATTAGTCATTTAACTATGTATGTTACAAATTCCACCCGCTTTCAGAGCTGACTAGAGCTGAGCTGAAGTAACATGAGGACCGCCGCAATACTAACACACTTCCATTTTTATTTATGACTTTCCTGTAACACGTTGCCTTAACAATGTTCTAGGGTATAAAGATATCATGAGGATTCCCCCAAGTCTTCTGGTTTTATCTTCGTCTGGGTTTATGAGGGCGATAGAAAAAAGGTCGCTGGGGAGTTATTTAATATACATGTAGACAAAATGTTGAGACTCAGTTACACGTACGGACACAGTGTTACGAGTTACACTGTTACAACTTGATCAAATTACACGCGGCTGCATTTGTGAGGTCTATGTCACATCTTGGATCTATTTTAATTATAGCACCAGGCACCAAGTAATATAAGACTTTGAATGACGGGAAAAAAACATATTTTTACAATGCTGCGAAGTGAGTTTTTAAACGCGAACTCCCGTGTGACCCCTGTGGGCCAGACGTCACACTATGTAACATATGTATTACATTCAAAACCAATTCACAGCTGAATTTGGAACATTTCTAGCTTGACAAATGGATTTAAAGATATGAATATATGAAAAAGGCAATACATTACAACAAACAATTTTAAAATTTCTTTTTTAAAAGTCGATGTTTATTTTGAGTGAAATCGCATACATTATTTTGAATCAATAATATGGTTACTTTTTAATTGCACTAGATTTGCACTAATAAAGCTGTGCAATAGAAAATTGTTTTATTGATGGTTTCCGCTTACCGCTACTTTTACTCTTGTCCAATCACTTTTGTGGACAAGTTGAGACCTGGAGAATGAGGTATCAGAAGACTTCCGTGCTGTCTTTACCAAGGCTTTTTTTTTAAATGTTCGAGTCTTAATTTGAACTGGATGTCTCGAGCTTCCATGATAGAAGACCAACGTATTAGCCACTCAGCTATTCAAGTATTTACAAATTTAGAAGGTTTTATAGTCTATTGATAGTTTAACATTTTTTAGCAAACGGCGTAATTCTCTACACAATGATTATCTCTTTTTAGTTTAGTATATTCTATATATGAAACTTTACCTTTACATATCCCTTAGTCTGTCTGGACCGTTGTGGCACCATGCAAGACCGTCTTTCTCCATTGCTCGCTGTCTTTTGCCTTGTTTAAAAACTCTTTCAATCCATTCTTTTATGTTGTCCTCCCATCGCTTTCTCTGTGTGCCTCTTCTTCTTTTTCCCGGTAATGTTGCCTGAAGGAAGGTCTTTGCGAGCGTAGATCTTGTAATGTAGCCGTAGATTTTAAGCTTTCGGTTGTTTTTTTTACAATAGTTGCATAATATATGAAAAAAATATAATTACGACTATTAATTACGACGATTAATTAATTTTTTTGATTGATAGTCATCAGCAATGAATATTTGTGCAAATTTCAACTTCATCTGAGAATGGGAAGTGAAAGAAGTAACGAGAGAACGCTCCACCCAGACCTGACAGACAGACAGACAGACAGACAGTCAGAGTAAGTTAATATAAGCAACGTAAGCGCCAATTAGTAAGGAACTAAATTATTATATCGAACAACAAATTTAAAAAATTTATCATCTAAATATGTTTACATGTTTGAATCTAAATGGGTTTACCGTACACAAAATATCCTATTCAAGTATCAATTACCATTGGGAGGAAAGGAGGTATGTAGATTATTACTAGTAACTGATGTTGTACTGTATAATATTCAAGTATCTCAAACTAAACCTGGAGATTTAAGATGTATTTTGATAGTAACTAGTTTTATTCAGCATACGCTTTGCTTAATTTTACAAAGCTTATATCAACTGTCAAGAGATTAACAAATTAGTTAATGAAATAATTGTAATTAATTTTATTTTATTTGTTGTTGAAAAAAAGAAAATAAATCTTAAAATATTGAAATACGTTAATGTAAATATTTAGTTCTTCCCCTTATTCCTTTTTTTAATAGTATTTAATTTTATTTTTATTTTGTGTGTTTATTTTGTTTCTCTTCTCTTTCCCTCTGTTCTAATGTACACAGTAATGTTAGAGTAATGTAATCCAAACTTGCTCTTGTTATAGCTACGTTGTGTACAGAGCATAGACATATATATATATATATATATATATATATATATATATAGACTGGCCGATGAAGAACAAATTATTATTGGAAAAATTTGGGCAAGCATAGATTTAGTTATATATATTTTCCTATGTCTTTCAATATGAAATTGTTGATATGGTGCGCATAGGTGCATGCGTAGCCTATAAAGGCTAATATTAGGAATAATGAAGTTTTGTACTTTTCAAAACTAAAGATCATAGTTATATATATACTGAAATTTACGTCATAGAATTTATAGCTCATTTGCCATCATTTTTTTCTAACGTAGATGTGGACATAAAACATATTTGACTCTTCCCAATTGAAAATAAGATCCTGTTTCCAGTCTATATATATATGTCTATGGTACAGAGATAATCGAATCAATGTCTAAAACTTTTAAACAAGCACGAGCTCATTACAAAATTGCAAGCAATGGAAGATAGTATCTGTAGCTACTTCAAATCACATACTAAAGATGACTGTCTGGTCGTGCGATAAGCGTTAGGACTTCTCGGTGGCGCTGGCCTATTACCTTGCTTGCTGCCATCTCCGTCGTCCTGCAGGAGGTTTGGACTAGGAAGTAAATATCTTCAACTCTAAAGTAACATTTGAAAAAGTTAAACCATTCTCTAGTAAACCAATCATAAAACATACAAATAGTGTTTAAAATGAGATTTTCTTTGATCCTTTTTATGATAAAACCACTCTTGAATGATGCAAATATTGTATAAATATAATAAAGTATCTTAATACACAACAAACCAAAGAATCATACACAACACTTAAGAAGCTGTTACAAGAAAACCTAGTGAATAGGATTAAGTGGGGGAGAGACCTTGGGGTGACAGAATTCAAGGACACATTCACAAACCTACACAACAAACATATCACACCAAGAGCTAGAGAGATAACTTATAGACTTATCTTTGGGATGACCCCTATAGCTAAAAAGCAGGTAAATATCCGTGAATGCAAATTATGCCATCTTGAAGGGGCCGATAACGAGGAACATATTTATTTGGAATGTCCATTATTCCTTAAAGTTAGAGGTACTGTTAGGGACTTACTAGAAGCTAATTGTGACAACTATGTGAATGTTACCTTGTCTATTGTTTTAAACAAGCTGCCAAAACTAAAAAATAAAATGACACCATACTCTAACTTGATCATTGTATCCGAATACAGGAATCTTATTTGGGCTAGCTGGCTTAAAGCGCTACATAATGACAAAGTGTTTGATCCAAATCACTTGGAATTGACATTTCGGAAAACTATTGATTTTAGGGTGGAGAATTATCTGGTTTGATTCTCATTTGCTTGCAGTATACCAGGGACATTTTAATGGTTAAGCGGTATGTCTTTGCTATTAAATAATATTGCTATTACTATTATTATGATTGCAATTTATCAATTGTTTATGGATTAATACCTGTGAATCATATGAATCATATACATGTGAATCTTTGAATCTTAAATAAAATATTTATATAAAAAAAAAAAAAAAAAGGACCACAATAGAGGCAACATGGCCCATAAAAGAGGCATACAAAGCCCAAAAAGAGGCAAAGAAAAGAGGCCCAGAGGCCCAAGGATTCCTGTGGTGATAAAGCCAGATTGTAATGGCGAACATTCTGAGGTTTCTTCTAAAAAAAAAAGTATCTTTGAATAAGCTTTATAATTGTACTCCGAATAAAGATTTCGTTGTATTGTGGATGTAGAGCTAATCATTCGCCGACTGACACTATCCCTACTTAAAGACTGGTGTCGTGTCATATAGTCTGTCAAGAAGAACGATTTATAAGAGCTCATACCCCCGGTACACCCCAGATTCTCTCCCCTCTGTGTCGTTGATAAATAGACTGACCCATCAGCAGTTATCTGTCTTTATCACACGACTCACGTCTGTCATGTTTGTTGAAGCCGCTCACGATCAGATGGGGGCTAATCCTGACGCGGATATCAGACACTGGCGAGTGCTACCTGTAGGCCGAGTTTGACTTGGCACTGTCACTCATGACGCCAGGCCTTGATATCGATGAGGTCAAACATCAAAGTGTGCGCTGTTAAACTGTTTTTGTGGAGTGAGTGAGAAAAAAAAAGCCATCTAAAAAGAGCTCACAGCTTAACTATTTTTGAAATGGATAATAACCTATCGAGTCAAATAGCGAGTTTTAAAATGATTGGTAGAGTTGAAATATAGCACACAAAAAAAAAGTAAAAAGTAAACATAACTCAGACATAAATAGTTTTGAGATTTATTATACATTTTAAAATTTGCAGCTAGGTTTATTATGAAAGATGCTTTATAAAAGCAAAACTGATCCACTAAATGTACAGACAATTAAACACTTGAAGAGAAACATGCCAAATGAAATAGACTTGTTTCCTCTTCTCCAAAGCGAATGTTACTTTTACCAGTGTTCCAGCGGTCGGAAGTGCATCTTCAGAATGTTGCCTTACAGCCACAGAACAAGGTGCTCTATACCTTGGTTCTCCAACTGTGGTCCGCCTTACAGCCACAGAACAAGGTGCTCTATACCTTGGTTCTCCAACTGTGGTCCGCCTTACAGCCACAGAACAAGGTGCTCTATACCTTGGTACTCCAACTGTGGTCCGCCTTACAGCCACAGAACCGTCAGTCGCGAAGCGACTATGGATCATCTCATGGAAATGAGATAAATGCCTGGGCATAAGCTGTGGTCGGAACGATGTCGCCCACACATCAGTTCCCCCCTCTCCACGCAGCTGATGTATCCAAAGGAACGGCAGTGCCAATACAGTTTGGGGTCAGCAGCGTCGCAGGTTCTGCCAGAGTGTAGCAGCCACAGAACAAGGCGCTCTATACCTTGGTACTCCAACTGTGGTCCGCGTATCACCAGGAGGGGGGAGTGGTCTGAAGAAAGATTAAAACTGTATACAATTAAAAGATATTCTTTACTAAAAGCCAGTTTATCCGATCGGATTATTTGAATAATAACTCGCCCCTCACTACTGTTTAATATGTCTGTTACGAATAATTCTATGCCATAAAACCAAAGATTTGAAGACATTCTTCATTTCATGTCCCAACCATTGGTGATTTCATACAGGGGAAACATAACAAAAAACTTCAAACCGAGGATACAATAAATTCTGGTTTCAAAAAACAGATTCTAATTTTATATCCTGCATTACGGGTCATTATACAAAAGTTGTTAGCTGCTTTCTGGTCTTCTATTCGGTAGGACGTAGACTCAGTGACGCCATGAACCTGGAGAAATACAAGAAAGAGACTAGAAATGTCTACTCTTTACAAATATTGAGTCGGACTTTGTCTAAATACGTTCAGAAAATTTTATCACATTTTCCAAGTCTTTTTTTTTTAAACAAAGTTAAAATTTCAATAATCACTCCTTCAATTTTTTTTTTTGATTATGTTTTCTTTTTTTAAATTTCTTTTTCACTTTGTAATTTATATACTATGCATTTATGTAGCTTTGAAATATACTACTAAAATTCATGTTGATGATGACAAAGTATGATTAAAATGTTATCCATAGATTTATATAACTACCTTTTGTTATGTTTTGATCAGTTCTCCACTTATCAACACGTGGCTCTGCTACGTGGAGCGAAGGAGTTCAATGCGCCCAAGCCAACGACAAATTGTAGCCCAGGCTAGCTCTTCGAAGGGGGAAAAATGTGCTCACTCTTACATAATTTTGATTCAACCTGTTGTATATTCATTGCTCATAAATTATACTTCTGGTCAATTTCTGATATATTTTTATCAAACGAGCAAAATACCAAATGGATGTAATTAACTTGTTACACTGTAGTAGGAATGTCCATTAAAGGACATTGTCAGTATATAGTTTCATTTCATTGCATAATCCTTAGTTGTATGGGCTACTACTACTAACAATAATAGATACATAAACCATGTGAAGGTGCTTTTCTATTGGTCTATAACTCTATGAATGAATGCCAGCAGGTCGACTTCCACAGGATATCTATATGGCGATTTAATAGAAGGCAGAAGAGCCGCTGGTCGCCCTTTATGATCCACACTTGCAGCTGGGAAGAGGTGGCGCTGGATAGATCCACATGGAGAGATAGCATAAAGGAAGGATCTTGGATTGCAGAAGCAGAAAGAAGGGTGAAAATGCAACGGCGCCTGCGATCGCAGCTGTGTATCAAGGATCGGCCTCTTTAGTCACACAAGAGCTTGCAAGGGGATAAGATCGTCTCTCGAGACTAAAATGCCACAGAGATAAGTCTGTATAGTTATGTTTGTAGATTTTTTTTTATTTCTTTAATCATTAATATTTTGGTATATATCTACTAGCTAAGGTACAGGAAATAATTGTATAAGTTTACTGTATGTAAAATCATTTTTAATCACAAAGAAAATATTGTATACATTTTAAATTGAAATCGTTTATCAAATAATAGCCCGAAAAAAAGGCAAAGAAAAGAGACAAAAGCTCAAGGATCCCTAGGATGTAAACAGCTCGAGAACTGATGTCCAAAGCTAGGAAGCCGAGATATCTTAAAAAAAAAATAATTTAAAAAAATCGATATGTTACCAATTAAAAGTCTCACATTACGGCTAAGGGTCCACTATTACTCGAAGTGAATCGTCTTTGGAAACGCAGCCTGAATTTACAATTAATTTTCCAATTAGTAGATAAACAACGACTGTAACAGACGGTCATCAAAATATGTTGTCTCTAGTGGATCTAGTGTCAGGACAATTACGCTTTCGGAAATCCTCATGTTTTTTAGCGGCCACCGTAAGGGGAAAAAGCCGATATTAGGTTTGTGCAAAATGTCCGTCTGTCCGTCTGTCACACTCAGGGCGCCAAAACTAGAAGAGATACGAAAAATATTTTTTCACCATTAAATGCGGCTTGAAAAGTTTAGGTGCAACGGCTACTTTTAGTTTTCTAAAAGCAAGCCGTTTAATTTATAAGAATTATTATGCAAGCGATTTTTTAATAACAAAACACCAATTCTAAAACAATTACGTTAATGTAAGGGAGGAAATGTTACTATAAGAAATGCTTCTGGCATGTAGATATCATGCACATGTTTTAAAATGAACTTTTAGCAGCGGCTTTCGTGTACTAGAGTAAAGCCCGGAAATGACATGATACTAAACAAATTTCTTAATTTAAAAAAAAAATCATATTTTTAAAAAGAAAATTGTTTAGTGCCCCCATTAGAATGAAACAAGCATATTTTTGTGCGTTTTGTCTGTTGGTTGGTCTGTCCGTCACGGTTAAAAAAAACACTAAAGGCTTTTGAAAATATGATTTAACCTTTACTTTTCTTTCAGAAATATTGCGATAGTTTAAGGATGGCAGCATACAGGAATTGAATCAGGGACTTAGAAGGAACATCCGAAACATCTTGCGAATAGGCGGATCTGACAGGGATCCGACTCCGACGGGGGCCGCCTCTGAGTTTGTGTATCACACAAACTCTCTTTGTAATCTTGTTTTTTTTTTTTGGTGTTGTCCTGATCCTGTTTCGTTAATTTTGTCAGGTTCCTAATTACCTATAGCTGTGACAAACACTGCACATTCAGTATATCTGAAGATTCAGCATGGGACTCGGAATCCTAGCAGTTACCAATGACATTGCCTTTTCAAATGACCTCGAAGTTTGAGACCTTGTTCTTGCTTACACCAATGACGAACTTGTGTAGTTTATGAGTTATTTGTCTTATGTATTGACTGCCTTATTTATTGTCTGTCTTATGTATTGTCTGTATTATGTATTGTCAGCCTTATGTATTGTCATTCTTATGTATTGTCTGTCTTATGTATTGTCTGTCTTATGTTTTGTTTTCTTGGATATGTACTCTCACACTCTGGCTCTGTCACACTCCACAGCCTGCATGAACCATATCCTACAAAAAAACTACATGAACCACAGCCTTAATGAACCACCACCTTCATGAATCAAAGCCTTCGTGAATCACAGCCTACATGAACCACATCCTTAATGAACCATAGCCTACATGAACCACAGCCTTCATGAACCACAGCCTTCATGAACCA
>JADKLZ010013526.1:0-11463 GCA_021533235.1 Biomphalaria straminea | reverse complement strand
CTCTCTCTCTCTCTCTCTCTCCCTCTCTCCCTCTCTCTCTCTCTCTCCCTCACTATGCTTGAAAGACGATTTAAAAATTTTTACACATGGCCTTCCAACCCTTGAACAAAAGCACATTTTTAGTTCTGAGTTGTTTTGTTTTGATGAGTCAATTGTCCTCAAAACAATTTGTTTGTTACCAAAGTCTCACTCAACTGGAGTCTAGGTTTGTAATATACTTTTTCACAATAGTCTCCCTATAGGAAATGACTTTGTTATTGTTGACCTACTTATTTTTCTTTTAGTTAGCTTTGTTCAGTCGTAAATTTAGACTTCTACTTATAACAATGGATTGTTTATGATTTGAAAAGCATTGAACTGCTCCATTCAGAATATGCAGCGAAGCATCAAAATCCCATTGCAATTTGTATTTTTTCTTTAGTTATTTATTTATTTGGCTTCACTTAAACGTCAAAATCCGCCTAGAGGCAACTCGGATGGTTACATCACGGAAAGTTGGCCAGGTATTTGTTGGACTACAGAGACCAGAATGTTGATGAAATTGAGTTCGTTTTGTTTCTCATTTCCGCTTAGCGATCTTGTTTGAAGACAGGGGATTTTATTTCTTCCAATATTTAATTTATTGATCGGATGAGACACGACTGGAGCGATCTTTCTGTTTGACAGACTGTCTGCTGATATCGTCTGCTTGTTTCAACTTTGTTTCTGAGCTTAATGCATTCTATGTCTACATTGTCTATAGTGATATGTTTAAAATGTATGTATCTGATGTCTCAACTGACTTGCTGAAATGTGTGATACTTCTACTTATATGTATGAAATATGTGACATGTCTACTAATATGTATAAAATATATGTTATTTATACTAATTTGTATGAAATATGAGATATTTATACTAATATGTATGCAATTTGTGACATTGCATTTACATGTTACTGATCACCCTAATAAACAATTGGCTAGAAAAAAAGGCTTTATAATTTGGGGAATACCATTTTTTAAGCTTAAATCTATAGTATTATGAAATGAAGTTGAAAGGATTTTGCTATTGCAATGCAACAATCTTTGACACGGCGTACCTCATAACTCACTGGCTATGACTATTTTATTGACTTATTTTAGAAGGGTAATCGTACATTGATATCCCTCTACTAAATGTTTCCCTTTTCGTAGTGACCAAATAATCTACATTTAGAAAAGTCTTTTTGTTAAATAAATATTAAAAAAAAGAACGTTGAAATGAAACAAATATACACTACATTAGCAAACAAAAACAAAAATATTCTCTGCGCGTCAAAATTTCAGTTCATTTATCACTTTCTTTAAATACTTTTTGTTTACGATTTATTTTTTAATGTGGTTATGCAAATCAGTCACGTGATTCATCTCTAGATCTAGCTTGACCTCAAATTCCTATACCCCCCCCCCACCGCAGGGTGGTTCTGTTAGTAGTTTAGTTCAAATTTCTTGAACAGCGTTATTTATCGCCACCACCAAGGGAGCGTATCCTGTCATTTCAGTCATAAGTTATTATCGCATCTTTTATTTCTGTTCATCTTAGACAATCTTTGCTTACCTTTGCCTTGCAGTCTTCTGTGAGAGATTCCTCCACTGTCTTGGGCATAACAATGTTCTCTCCCATTCGAATTCAGATATATAACTTGAGGAGTACCGCCCCCTACAAATTCCCCGTAACCCCTGCTAACATCTCATTCGGGTTTACTGTATTTGATGGCCGTGTTTAAAGATTATCTTTCCTTGATCATATAGGTCGTCCAGGCAGGAGTTGTCCACTCTTGAATTACTCTTCAGATTCAAATGTCTTCTGTTTAATGCCCTCCCCTCCAAAAAAAAAAATGCACATATATCTATATAAAATGAAACTCCTAGGGCTGTTCCCAGAGTATAAAATCTTCCTTACGCTTTAACACTTTAGCATTCTTTATAAGACACGGTTCTCAAACCCTATTGTCTACTGAAATTGAAAGTTCTAAAAAGTAACACGAATTCTCTGGATGCCGAAATATACAATGCCACCGAAGGGGCAGCAGTACTTACATTTAGGTCAGTTGAAATTAAACGGATTGACACAAAAAAATAAACAACAACCAAAACAACGTGATAAATTATGCTGTTCCTTCCAACTACAGAGTTAAAACTGCAAACAAATTTATTTCATTGTAGATGTTTTCTCTCACCTGTTTTTGTATCAGCATAACTCTGGAATATAAAAAAAAAAGATGTAACTTTAATTATAATTTCTCATTTAATATATTCGTTTCAATTCTTCATAAGTACTAGGAGTCTTTTCTGTGTGCCTACACAAACTAGTTCTTCTGTTAGGGTCCAGCTCAATTCTACATAAAACAGTGAGAACAAAATGGGCATGACGATTTATTTATTTATTCACCTCTTCACTGAATACAAAGAAACATTTGAGTCGAGTGCGGGAATACCCGCTCAGAACGGGTTTTA
Organism: Biomphalaria straminea; assembly: GCA_021533235.1. Taxonomy (NCBI): domain Eukaryota; kingdom Metazoa; phylum Mollusca; class Gastropoda; family Planorbidae; genus Biomphalaria; species Biomphalaria straminea. The sequence continues at coordinate 8,987 of JADKLZ010013526.1, read as the reverse complement.
AAAAGCCCAATTGAACTTTGGGATAGTTATATTTTCAAAGTGATAACGGTCAAACCAGAGTTTTCACTATATGGTAAATTACCTAGCTAGTAATTTTTTCCCAAAGATATACATAAGCTTTAAAATGTATATTGAACATCGTTAAAGTCTTTAGATATGCGTGTCAATCCATGAAGAGGTTTCAATCTTATAAGAGAAACTGTAAAGAAGGTTACTCACAATTGTTTCACTATTGCATCCTTTGTTTCAACGATCTTTCCTCTGTAACTGGCCTAGACTGCCTTTTGTTGTTTACAAAGATAATATAAACTTCCTTTAAATGTAGAAGCACAGTATTGAAGTATGTTAAATAATTATTCAGTGACTTGGACATCTAGCCAACACAGACGTGTGCAGTGGAATAGCCAATATAATGAAGATAATGTTAATCAATATGAAAAGAACAGTACCGTGTGTAGATTATAAAACTAAGGTGAATGCAGTTTATGCCTGGGATAGATCAGATCGTCCGTTTATTTTGTCTGTTGAAAGTCTCGAAGCCTGCTCGCTATAGCATTGAGCTCAAATCCCAGCTCTCTCTTTACGGCCTTTAACTGGCTTTGACATTTTCTGTCTCTCCTTAGTTAAGCAGCGCAGCTGCCTTTTTATTTTTCATTACTATTTACTCAATTAAATTTAATGTAAAAGAATTCAATGATAATTAAAATTTCGCTTTTTTACTATACCATCGTAAAGATTTTTATTTAATTTTTGTTTCGTTATTATAAAACGCTACCTGGTTTCTACGAGTCTTTCTTTAAATCCGGATTAGTCATTTAACTATGTATGTTACAAATTCCACCCGCTTTCAGAGCTGACTAGAGCTGAGCTGAAGTAACATGAGGACCGCCGCAATACTAACACACTTCCATTTTTATTTATGACTTTCCTGTAACACGTTGCCTTAACAATGTTCTAGGGTATAAAGATATCATGAGGATTCCCCCAAGTCTTCTGGTTTTATCTTCGTCTGGGTTTATGAGGGCGATAGAAAAAAGGTCGCTGGGGAGTTATTTAATATACATGTAGACAAAATGTTGAGACTCAGTTACACGTACGGACACAGTGTTACGAGTTACACTGTTACAACTTGATCAAATTACACGCGGCTGCATTTGTGAGGTCTATGTCACATCTTGGATCTATTTTAATTATAGCACCAGGCACCAAGTAATATAAGACTTTGAATGACGGGAAAAAAACATATTTTTACAATGCTGCGAAGTGAGTTTTTAAACGCGAACTCCCGTGTGACCCCTGTGGGCCAGACGTCACACTATGTAACATATGTATTACATTCAAAACCAATTCACAGCTGAATTTGGAACATTTCTAGCTTGACAAATGGATTTAAAGATATGAATATATGAAAAAGGCAATACATTACAACAAACAATTTTAAAATTTCTTTTTTAAAAGTCGATGTTTATTTTGAGTGAAATCGCATACATTATTTTGAATCAATAATATGGTTACTTTTTAATTGCACTAGATTTGCACTAATAAAGCTGTGCAATAGAAAATTGTTTTATTGATGGTTTCCGCTTACCGCTACTTTTACTCTTGTCCAATCACTTTTGTGGACAAGTTGAGACCTGGAGAATGAGGTATCAGAAGACTTCCGTGCTGTCTTTACCAAGGCTTTTTTTTTAAATGTTCGAGTCTTAATTTGAACTGGATGTCTCGAGCTTCCATGATAGAAGACCAACGTATTAGCCACTCAGCTATTCAAGTATTTACAAATTTAGAAGGTTTTATAGTCTATTGATAGTTTAACATTTTTTAGCAAACGGCGTAATTCTCTACACAATGATTATCTCTTTTTAGTTTAGTATATTCTATATATGAAACTTTACCTTTACATATCCCTTAGTCTGTCTGGACCGTTGTGGCACCATGCAAGACCGTCTTTCTCCATTGCTCGCTGTCTTTTGCCTTGTTTAAAAACTCTTTCAATCCATTCTTTTATGTTGTCCTCCCATCGCTTTCTCTGTGTGCCTCTTCTTCTTTTTCCCGGTAATGTTGCCTGAAGGAAGGTCTTTGCGAGCGTAGATCTTGTAATGTAGCCGTAGATTTTAAGCTTTCGGTTGTTTTTTTTACAATAGTTGCATAATATATGAAAAAAATATAATTACGACTATTAATTACGACGATTAATTAATTTTTTTGATTGATAGTCATCAGCAATGAATATTTGTGCAAATTTCAACTTCATCTGAGAATGGGAAGTGAAAGAAGTAACGAGAGAACGCTCCACCCAGACCTGACAGACAGACAGACAGACAGACAGTCAGAGTAAGTTAATATAAGCAACGTAAGCGCCAATTAGTAAGGAACTAAATTATTATATCGAACAACAAATTTAAAAAATTTATCATCTAAATATGTTTACATGTTTGAATCTAAATGGGTTTACCGTACACAAAATATCCTATTCAAGTATCAATTACCATTGGGAGGAAAGGAGGTATGTAGATTATTACTAGTAACTGATGTTGTACTGTATAATATTCAAGTATCTCAAACTAAACCTGGAGATTTAAGATGTATTTTGATAGTAACTAGTTTTATTCAGCATACGCTTTGCTTAATTTTACAAAGCTTATATCAACTGTCAAGAGATTAACAAATTAGTTAATGAAATAATTGTAATTAATTTTATTTTATTTGTTGTTGAAAAAAAGAAAATAAATCTTAAAATATTGAAATACGTTAATGTAAATATTTAGTTCTTCCCCTTATTCCTTTTTTTAATAGTATTTAATTTTATTTTTATTTTGTGTGTTTATTTTGTTTCTCTTCTCTTTCCCTCTGTTCTAATGTACACAGTAATGTTAGAGTAATGTAATCCAAACTTGCTCTTGTTATAGCTACGTTGTGTACAGAGCATAGACATATATATATATATATATATATATATATATATATATAGACTGGCCGATGAAGAACAAATTATTATTGGAAAAATTTGGGCAAGCATAGATTTAGTTATATATATTTTCCTATGTCTTTCAATATGAAATTGTTGATATGGTGCGCATAGGTGCATGCGTAGCCTATAAAGGCTAATATTAGGAATAATGAAGTTTTGTACTTTTCAAAACTAAAGATCATAGTTATATATATACTGAAATTTACGTCATAGAATTTATAGCTCATTTGCCATCATTTTTTTCTAACGTAGATGTGGACATAAAACATATTTGACTCTTCCCAATTGAAAATAAGATCCTGTTTCCAGTCTATATATATATGTCTATGGTACAGAGATAATCGAATCAATGTCTAAAACTTTTAAACAAGCACGAGCTCATTACAAAATTGCAAGCAATGGAAGATAGTATCTGTAGCTACTTCAAATCACATACTAAAGATGACTGTCTGGTCGTGCGATAAGCGTTAGGACTTCTCGGTGGCGCTGGCCTATTACCTTGCTTGCTGCCATCTCCGTCGTCCTGCAGGAGGTTTGGACTAGGAAGTAAATATCTTCAACTCTAAAGTAACATTTGAAAAAGTTAAACCATTCTCTAGTAAACCAATCATAAAACATACAAATAGTGTTTAAAATGAGATTTTCTTTGATCCTTTTTATGATAAAACCACTCTTGAATGATGCAAATATTGTATAAATATAATAAAGTATCTTAATACACAACAAACCAAAGAATCATACACAACACTTAAGAAGCTGTTACAAGAAAACCTAGTGAATAGGATTAAGTGGGGGAGAGACCTTGGGGTGACAGAATTCAAGGACACATTCACAAACCTACACAACAAACATATCACACCAAGAGCTAGAGAGATAACTTATAGACTTATCTTTGGGATGACCCCTATAGCTAAAAAGCAGGTAAATATCCGTGAATGCAAATTATGCCATCTTGAAGGGGCCGATAACGAGGAACATATTTATTTGGAATGTCCATTATTCCTTAAAGTTAGAGGTACTGTTAGGGACTTACTAGAAGCTAATTGTGACAACTATGTGAATGTTACCTTGTCTATTGTTTTAAACAAGCTGCCAAAACTAAAAAATAAAATGACACCATACTCTAACTTGATCATTGTATCCGAATACAGGAATCTTATTTGGGCTAGCTGGCTTAAAGCGCTACATAATGACAAAGTGTTTGATCCAAATCACTTGGAATTGACATTTCGGAAAACTATTGATTTTAGGGTGGAGAATTATCTGGTTTGATTCTCATTTGCTTGCAGTATACCAGGGACATTTTAATGGTTAAGCGGTATGTCTTTGCTATTAAATAATATTGCTATTACTATTATTATGATTGCAATTTATCAATTGTTTATGGATTAATACCTGTGAATCATATGAATCATATACATGTGAATCTTTGAATCTTAAATAAAATATTTATATAAAAAAAAAAAAAAAAAGGACCACAATAGAGGCAACATGGCCCATAAAAGAGGCATACAAAGCCCAAAAAGAGGCAAAGAAAAGAGGCCCAGAGGCCCAAGGATTCCTGTGGTGATAAAGCCAGATTGTAATGGCGAACATTCTGAGGTTTCTTCTAAAAAAAAAAGTATCTTTGAATAAGCTTTATAATTGTACTCCGAATAAAGATTTCGTTGTATTGTGGATGTAGAGCTAATCATTCGCCGACTGACACTATCCCTACTTAAAGACTGGTGTCGTGTCATATAGTCTGTCAAGAAGAACGATTTATAAGAGCTCATACCCCCGGTACACCCCAGATTCTCTCCCCTCTGTGTCGTTGATAAATAGACTGACCCATCAGCAGTTATCTGTCTTTATCACACGACTCACGTCTGTCATGTTTGTTGAAGCCGCTCACGATCAGATGGGGGCTAATCCTGACGCGGATATCAGACACTGGCGAGTGCTACCTGTAGGCCGAGTTTGACTTGGCACTGTCACTCATGACGCCAGGCCTTGATATCGATGAGGTCAAACATCAAAGTGTGCGCTGTTAAACTGTTTTTGTGGAGTGAGTGAGAAAAAAAAAAGCCATCTAAAAAGAGCTCACAGCTTAACTATTTTTGAAATGGATAATAACCTATCGAGTCAAATAGCGAGTTTTAAAATGATTGGTAGAGTTGAAATATAGCACACAAAAAAAAAGTAAAAAGTAAACATAACTCAGACATAAATAGTTTTGAGATTTATTATACATTTTAAAATTTGCAGCTAGGTTTATTATGAAAGATGCTTTATAAAAGCAAAACTGATCCACTAAATGTACAGACAATTAAACACTTGAAGAGAAACATGCCAAATGAAATAGACTTGTTTCCTCTTCTCCAAAGCGAATGTTACTTTTACCAGTGTTCCAGCGGTCGGAAGTGCATCTTCAGAATGTTGCCTTACAGCCACAGAACAAGGTGCTCTATACCTTGGTTCTCCAACTGTGGTCCGCCTTACAGCCACAGAACAAGGTGCTCTATACCTTGGTTCTCCAACTGTGGTCCGCCTTACAGCCACAGAACAAGGTGCTCTATACCTTGGTACTCCAACTGTGGTCCGCCTTACAGCCACAGAACCGTCAGTCGCGAAGCGACTATGGATCATCTCATGGAAATGAGATAAATGCCTGGGCATAAGCTGTGGTCGGAACGATGTCGCCCACACATCAGTTCCCCCCCTCTCCACGCAGCTGATGTATCCAAAGGAACGGCAGTGCCAATACAGTTTGGGGTCAGCAGCGTCGCAGGTTCTGCCAGAGTGTAGCAGCCACAGAACAAGGCGCTCTATACCTTGGTACTCCAACTGTGGTCCGCGTATCACCAGGAGGGGGGAGTGGTCTGAAGAAAGATTAAAACTGTATACAATTAAAAGATATTCTTTACTAAAAGCCAGTTTATCCGATCGGATTATTTGAATAATAACTCGCCCCTCACTACTGTTTAATATGTCTGTTACGAATAATTCTATGCCATAAAACCAAAGATTTGAAGACATTCTTCATTTCATGTCCCAACCATTGGTGATTTCATACAGGGGAAACATAACAAAAAACTTCAAACCGAGGATACAATAAATTCTGGTTTCAAAAAACAGATTCTAATTTTATATCCTGCATTACGGGTCATTATACAAAAGTTGTTAGCTGCTTTCTGGTCTTCTATTCGGTAGGACGTAGACTCAGTGACGCCATGAACCTGGAGAAATACAAGAAAGAGACTAGAAATGTCTACTCTTTACAAATATTGAGTCGGACTTTGTCTAAATACGTTCAGAAAATTTTATCACATTTTCCAAGTCTTTTTTTTTTAAACAAAGTTAAAATTTCAATAATCACTCCTTCAATTTTTTTTTTTGATTATGTTTTCTTTTTTTAAATTTCTTTTTCACTTTGTAATTTATATACTATGCATTTATGTAGCTTTGAAATATACTACTAAAATTCATGTTGATGATGACAAAGTATGATTAAAATGTTATCCATAGATTTATATAACTACCTTTTGTTATGTTTTGATCAGTTCTCCACTTATCAACACGTGGCTCTGCTACGTGGAGCGAAGGAGTTCAATGCGCCCAAGCCAACGACAAATTGTAGCCCAGGCTAGCTCTTCGAAGGGGGAAAAATGTGCTCACTCTTACATAATTTTGATTCAACCTGTTGTATATTCATTGCTCATAAATTATACTTCTGGTCAATTTCTGATATATTTTTATCAAACGAGCAAAATACCAAATGGATGTAATTAACTTGTTACACTGTAGTAGGAATGTCCATTAAAGGACATTGTCAGTATATAGTTTCATTTCATTGCATAATCCTTAGTTGTATGGGCTACTACTACTAACAATAATAGATACATAAACCATGTGAAGGTGCTTTTCTATTGGTCTATAACTCTATGAATGAATGCCAGCAGGTCGACTTCCACAGGATATCTATATGGCGATTTAATAGAAGGCAGAAGAGCCGCTGGTCGCCCTTTATGATCCACACTTGCAGCTGGGAAGAGGTGGCGCTGGATAGATCCACATGGAGAGATAGCATAAAGGAAGGATCTTGGATTGCAGAAGCAGAAAGAAGGGTGAAAATGCAACGGCGCCTGCGATCGCAGCTGTGTATCAAGGATCGGCCTCTTTAGTCACACAAGAGCTTGCAAGGGGATAAGATCGTCTCTCGAGACTAAAATGCCACAGAGATAAGTCTGTATAGTTATGTTTGTAGATTTTTTTTTATTTCTTTAATCATTAATATTTTGGTATATATCTACTAGCTAAGGTACAGGAAATAATTGTATAAGTTTACTGTATGTAAAATCATTTTTAATCACAAAGAAAATATTGTATACATTTTAAATTGAAATCGTTTATCAAATAATAGCCCGAAAAAAAGGCAAAGAAAAGAGACAAAAGCTCAAGGATCCCTAGGATGTAAACAGCTCGAGAACTGATGTCCAAAGCTAGGAAGCCGAGATATCTTAAAAAAAAAATAATTTAAAAAAATCGATATGTTACCAATTAAAAGTCTCACATTACGGCTAAGGGTCCACTATTACTCGAAGTGAATCGTCTTTGGAAACGCAGCCTGAATTTACAATTAATTTTCCAATTAGTAGATAAACAACGACTGTAACAGACGGTCATCAAAATATGTTGTCTCTAGTGGATCTAGTGTCAGGACAATTACGCTTTCGGAAATCCTCATGTTTTTTAGCGGCCACCGTAAGGGGAAAAAGCCGATATTAGGTTTGTGCAAAATGTCCGTCTGTCCGTCTGTCACACTCAGGGCGCCAAAACTAGAAGAGATACGAAAAATATTTTTTCACCATTAAATGCGGCTTGAAAAGTTTAGGTGCAACGGCTACTTTTAGTTTTCTAAAAGCAAGCCGTTTAATTTATAAGAATTATTATGCAAGCGATTTTTTAATAACAAAACACCAATTCTAAAACAATTACGTTAATGTAAGGGAGGAAATGTTACTATAAGAAATGCTTCTGGCATGTAGATATCATGCACATGTTTTAAAATGAACTTTTAGCAGCGGCTTTCGTGTACTAGAGTAAAGCCCGGAAATGACATGATACTAAACAAATTTCTTAATTTAAAAAAAAAATCATATTTTTAAAAAGAAAATTGTTTAGTGCCCCCATTAGAATGAAACAAGCATATTTTTGTGCGTTTTGTCTGTTGGTTGGTCTGTCCGTCACGGTTAAAAAAAACACTAAAGGCTTTTGAAAATATGATTTAACCTTTACTTTTCTTTCAGAAATATTGCGATAGTTTAAGGATGGCAGCATACAGGAATTGAATCAGGGACTTAGAAGGAACATCCGAAACATCTTGCGAATAGGCGGATCTGACAGGGATCCGACTCCGACGGGGGCCGCCTCTGAGTTTGTGTATCACACAAACTCTCTTTGTAATCTTGTTTTTTTTTTTTGGTGTTGTCCTGATCCTGTTTCGTTAATTTTGTCAGGTTCCTAATTACCTATAGCTGTGACAAACACTGCACATTCAGTATATCTGAAGATTCAGCATGGGACTCGGAATCCTAGCAGTTACCAATGACATTGCCTTTTCAAATGACCTCGAAGTTTGAGACCTTGTTCTTGCTTACACCAATGACGAACTTGTGTAGTTTATGAGTTATTTGTCTTATGTATTGACTGCCTTATTTATTGTCTGTCTTATGTATTGTCTGTATTATGTATTGTCAGCCTTATGTATTGTCATTCTTATGTATTGTCTGTCTTATGTATTGTCTGTCTTATGTTTTGTTTTCTTGGATATGTACTCTCACACTCTGGCTCTGTCACACTCCACAGCCTGCATGAACCATATCCTACAAAAAAAACTACATGAACCACAGCCTTAATGAACCACCACCTTCATGAATCAAAGCCTTCGTGAATCACAGCCTACATGAACCACATCCTTAATGAACCATAGCCTACATGAACCACAGCCTTCATGAACCACAGCCTTCATGAACCA
>JADKLZ010013505.1:0-10184 GCA_021533235.1 Biomphalaria straminea | reverse complement strand
TGCTTTGAAAGTAGAGTGTCATTTACACACACACACATATACACACAAACATACATACACATACATGCACACGTACATACATACGTACATACATATGCATACATACTCTCTCTCTCTCTTTCTCTCTCTCAATATGCCATTCTTAATTAACTCAGTCACTCATCATCACTCTTCCAAAGAAAGGCAATTTACAACTATGTCAAAACTATCGCACCATCAGCCTCATAAGCCATCCCAGCAAAGTGCTGTTAAAAATTATATTAAATCGACTAAAACCGATAGCAGACAAAATCATATCTGAAGAACAGGCGGGTTTTAGACATGGTCGCAGCACAACAGAGCAAATCCTAAACCTCAGAATACTCTGTGAAAAATATCTCCAACACCAAGAGAATCTTTTCCATGTCTTTATTGATTTCAAGAAAGCTTTCGATCGAGTATGGCACGGGGCACTCTGGGCGACAATGGAAAAATATAACATTAACACAAACATAATCAAAGTTATCCAGAACCTATACAAGGATGCCACCAGTGCGGTGTACTTCAACAACAATATTGGGGAATGGTTCAAAACCACAGTTGGAGTAAGACAAGGCTGCCTCCTTTCACCAACACTCTTCAATATCTTCCTTGAAAGAATAATGGAAGATGCTCTCGAAGGATTTGAAGGTACTGTAAGCATTGGAGGAAGAAAAGTTACAAACTTGCGCTTCGCAGATGACATTGATGGCCTAGCAGGGACAGAAGACGAACTAGCCGACCTAGTGATGCGCATTGACAAGACTTCAGCAGCTTATGGCATGCAAATAAATGCAGAAAAAAAACAAATCATGACCAATAGTCAACAGGGCTTTACAAAGGCCATCAGTATTGGAGGCGAAAAGCTAACTAGCGTTAGCAGCTTTAAATACCTCGGAGCTATTGTCTCGGATGAGGGAACAAAGCCCGAACTAATGGTCCGAATAGCACAGTCCACAGCGGCCCTTTCTAATCTCAAGTTGATATGGAAAGACAAAGGCTTAGCCCTCAGAACCAAAATCAGACTGATGCGCTCCCTGGTCATGGCAACATTTCTATGTGCTTGTGAGTCTTGGACGCTGACTGCAGAACTAGAGAGGAGGATCCTAGCAATGGAAATGAGATGCTACAGAAGGATCCTAGGCATCACATTTAAAGACCGCATCACAAATCAAGAGATTAGAAATAGGGTTACGGCAGCGATCGGACCCCATGATGACCTGCTAAATACTGTGAAGAAACGAAAGCTCAAAATGTATGGCCATGTAACAAGATCTTCGGGACTCGCAAAGACCTTCCTCCAGGGAACAGTACCAGGAAAAAGAAAAAGAGGCAGACAGAGAAAGCGGTGGGAAGACAACATCAAAGAATGGACAGGCCTACCATTGAATGAGGTTTAAATCAGGGCAAAGGATAGAGAGGAATGGAGAAAGATGGTCCACAAGTCTTGCTTGGTGCCCCAACGGTCCACCAGACTAAGGGATAGGTAACAGGTAGGTAACAGGTGATTTATAAATCATTTCAACAACTCACACTAGTGTACATTTCTGTGAACCTATGATATCAACTTTCCATTTCCTTCTACACAAAGCATCCCAGGAAGTGATTGACTTTATGAATATTCTAAATGGAGAGTTTACTAACATAAAACAAGTGGAAGATGAAGAAGCTGAGAATTCCCCAATAAGACATCCGTTTTCTTCTATAACATTCAAACCAGTGACTGTAGCTGCCTTTGATCAGGTAAGATTCTTTATTTTGTTTTAAATATCAACTCATTCTGTATCTCACACACTTCTAAAATACACAAAATAATGTTGGCACGAAAAGTGCATAGACTAAATAAAATATATACAAGAAGAGCATAAGAAATACTTTAAAACAAAACAACAATATTAGTGTGTAATATAATTGCATCGGTTAGTTGGGGTTAGTCATGTAATTGATTTTGTAATAGATCTAAAGTAACAATATTAAATCTGTTCGATCAGAAATATTTCTAGCCCTATTTTTTTAATAATTAGCTACGCTATGATCCTATCATTTGTCTGGACCAGTTCCATTAGAAATATTTCTAGCCCTATTTTTTTTATAATTAGCTAAGCAATGATCCTATCGGGTCTGAACCAGTTGGGGAAAAAGGAGGGAGGGGAGAAAAAGGTATCTGTGTTAATGTTACCGTGATCACTTTATTAATGCGTAAAATATGTGTGCACTTTGAATTTTAGCTCAGGACTCAAGCCTCCTCAAGGGAACTAAATCAACTTATACAACTACATCTGTCAAGTACAATTTCTTTCCCTTTTTTCAACACCAAACAAAATAATTAATTATCATAAGTTAATTATCTAATTGGTTTATTTTTTTTTATGATTCTTGATTAGTCGTGTACAAGAAATGATTGTGCACAATCTCAGCTTAATTCGAGATTGGGTGTGGAAGAAATAATGTGTACAAACTTTTTAGCAGACAGACGTACAGAATGAGCTTATATCAGCTTTGTAATTAAGTAATATTTGTTTCATTATTTCAGGCACCCATAGTTTTTGTGGAACAAATTTTTAACGATTTCGTTGCACGACGGGAAGTTGTAATTGTCAAGGAAACAGACGACGGAAACATTCGACTCGTCCCTTACAACTTCACTAACAATCTCATCAGCGGGTAAACTACACACACACAAATAGTTCATAGCATTACACACAGACACTGCATAACACTGCACATAAAAACACACACATGCATAGCGCTTCACACAGAAACACACACACACTGCATAGCGCTGAACACGCAGACACACTTATATACACAGAACTTATCACAACTTTAGCGATAAAGGTTTTGATATAACGTTATAACAATTACAGAGAAGTTGCATTTTAGATTAGAAGAACGAATAAGTCTCTATTAAAAAAGGTTTTAGATTACTATACATCAAGTAATTCTATAAAAATAACACGACTTAGAATGCAATAAACAAATTAAATAATTAATTAAGATCAACTGACATTTATTTTAGAGATGATAAAATATTTTTTTGGTAATTTATGAAAAATTATCACAGACTTGAGCATTAAAATTAGAATGAACAAGTAAAAATATGAACTAATAACATGAACACATGTTTAATTTCCGAAATACGGCTGACCAACCTATGCAAGGAGGATTATTTTGTTTTTAAAAACTAATTAATAATAAAAAAAAGGAACATAATTTTCCATGCCCATACCCCACCCCCGTGGAAAATGTATAATTATATTCCAATGAATGGCCTGTAGATCTTGACATAGAAGACCTTAAACATGTTCTTGAACGTGTATTTAATTAACTGTTTAATGAAGACAGAGGGGCTAGTTTATTGAATTAAATGATTGTTAAGGCCAAATTTAATTTTTGAAAAATATACTTCATAGATTAAAAAAATAAAATAACGGTCCAATTACAGTTTTCTTGTGTGGCAAATTAGCTAGTAATTATTTTCCCAAAGATATATATCAACTGTCACATTTGTAGGAAAATTATTTTCAATATCCGTGTCCTGTTTTTTTCACCCCAGAAATCCAGATTCCATGTTTTTGCAAGCTGAATAGAGGATTTGAGTTATTTGCTGGTTTAATCGACATTTTACATTTACTTTATAAACTTTAATAAATTGATTTACCTGCGGTGATTTAATGTCTTCAAATCTCATGTTTTTGTTTAGACCTGGTGAGTTTGATCCTGAAAGCCTAAATAATCTTTCTCCAAAAGACTTCACTAATCTGATAGATTGTACTATTAGATTTGCTAGACTTGGTAAATTGTATGTTGGCAACTGGCCAGACTGTAAAGCCTATGTAAACGGGGTAAGTCATCAATCTTTTGACAGTTTTAAATTTCAAGATTCTTTTCTTTTTTTTTTTTATTTCCTTACTGACAGTAGCTTCTATTTCGAATTCTTCTTGACTACGTTTTATAGAGTGTCGCGCCCCCTCACCTTGTTTTTCTCTATAAAATATAATTGACTATTTTTTTTTTTACAAAGTGTACATAGTTCACGCATTTTTTGTCTGATTTGTGTACACATTATCTCGCTAACATCTCGGTTCATGATAAAACTGTAAACAATGATTTGTTGTACCTGTCACTGACAGTGGCGTAGCTAGGGTGGGGGGAGGAGGGGGAGAATTTGAAAATCCCCCCAACTTGAGGGGGAACCCCAAATGAGTGTTTTTTACATTGAAAATTAATATTAAGCAATTGCAGGGGCCCCCGAAGAGGTCAAGCCCCCAGGGCCCCCAAACGATGGGAAATTTCTAGCTACGCCCATGGTCACTGATGAATGTGTATATGGATGTATAATCTATTTTTACAAATGCGCGAATGACCGGAAGTGTGTTTGTTGTCAGTTGACCGAGAGAGTCCAGCTTGTGTGATAGCCATCTAGGCCTATATATATAATCCTCAAAGTAAAAGGTCAAACACACAAAAGTTCAAACAACAACAACAAGCAACAACTAAATGGGAAGATCCCATGGCGCAGCACGCGGTGTGAATGGAAATTGGTGCATCCCAATCCGCACTTTTTTGTGAATGAAAGTGGTGTTTATATAGTTATCTCTTCTTCTCAGATTATTGTCATAATATTAAAAGTATTTCCACATTACTGTGTCGTTAGACTATTGAAACTAGAACAACAATACACAGATAGAGTATACTCTCAGGTTTCACTTTAGAAAGTACTTTAATTACGCACATTCGTTCATTAGACATGATTACGAAAATTAACTCATCTCTCTATTCCTAGATCTAGATCAAGATCTAAAACTTGAATTCAACCCTAAGAAGATTATAGAACTTCTCTTCGCAAATATAGTTTTATGCTTTAGCACATGAACATACTAATTATAGTCCATTTAATCAAATTAACATTCAAATTTGTTTTTCTAAAGCATTGTTACATGAGTGCAGCTATATTTTTAATATCGCGTAAATTAAGGTCAATTAGCCATTTGTTTTAGCGCCATTCATAGTATTTTTCATTCATGAATTCACGCATTCGCTTTACTTATAACAAGCAAATGGGAAGATCCTATGGCGCAGCATGGTGTGAATGGGAAAGAATATATCCAAAATCAGCACTATTTTCATTCATAAAATAGCATAGCATATTTTTTTTACTTTAAAACGATTTAATAATGTCCGGAAATTTCCAGGACTCTTTCGACCGGCGGCATAGCATTTAATAACATTTCAGGAGATTTCCAAGGGGCTCCTGGTAAATCAAGAGGCCGCTGGAAATCTGTTATGTTTTATAAAATAGTTCAATTTCATAATTTATACACCTAAAAATTAGCACGGGTCCAAAGAAAGTTTGGGACCCACTGTGGTCGCATATGTTGTAGTATTTTTTATTCATGAATTCACTTATAACAAGTAAATGGGAAGATCCCATGGCGCAGCATGGTGTGAATGGAAATGGTGTATCCAAATCCGCACTATTTTCATTCACAAAATAGCATAGACATAAATAAATATAGACTGGAAAAAGGAATTAACTTCATGTAACTTGATTTAATCATTTATATACCTAAAAAATTAGCACGGGTCCAATGAAAGCGCGGGACCCACTGTGGTCGCATATGTTGTAGTGCCTAAGGCCTGCCCTGGAATATAGCGGCGTATGCTATGCCGCCGGTCGACTAGTAAAGATTATTAAAGTTTCTGTGTTTGATCGAGTGTTACTTGTTTATTTGTAAATAAAGATGAACCAAGGATACCTAGACGAATAGAGACCTAAGGTAGTTTCAAGCGAGTTATCAGTAGAAATATAATAAACGAGCTGTAAAAGTACTTAAATAAACATGAATCAATAAAAATTTACAAATAAATTTAAAAATTAACGGTAGTTTTTTTTTTTTTTTTGGGGGGGGGGGAAGTAAAGGGAAGTAAATGCTCCTTATTGAGATACGCGGTTGTTAATATACAGAGTAATTTCCCTTAGCTATTTTATTGTGAACTTTTTTTTTTCACTTCCCATACTCAGATCAAGTTGATATTTTCAAAACGTCTGTATTGTCGAGGACAATACATTAATCAATAATAATAAAAAAAAAATCAGTAAAGAATTATTGGTACTAATTGATTTTGTTCTATATAAAAAACTGAGGTTACTCATACAGTATAGAGATATAGAAGTGAATTTTTGTTGTTTTTTTCTCCTTAAGAAAAGCTTTTTCTAATTTTTTTTTTATTATTTAATAAATTTCTCAGCGATACTTTTACAATTATAACTATAACGTACTTACTTCACCTCTCTTATCACAATGTTTGTCAATTATGAGATTTTTTAAAGAAGGGGCTTTAGGGTAAGTACTTTAAATCTTGAATACTTTAAATCTCATCTCAATGACTTTCATCGTAGGGGTGCTGTGACGGTGTAACCAAATCTTTCTACTTTTCCCTGTCAGAAGCTGTTTTAGGCAGGATATCAAGAGAGAGAGAGGCTGATCCATTCTTTTATGATATCCAGCCATCCTTTCTATAGAGGACCCTATCTTCTTGCTCCTTTCACTGTACCTTGAAGAATGGTTTTTGATAGTGAGTCAATAATATGACTCTGAATTCAAATCTCTGCTGAATTGCAGCTATACCCAATCAAGGGAAAGGCTTCGGAAGTCAACCCTGGGGAAAAATCAGGATCTGGCGACCCAAACCAGTTTGCAGCACCCAGTGCTACACTCTGGCAGAACCTGCGACGCTGCTGACCCCAAACTGTATCGGCACTGCCTTTTTTTTTTTTGGATACATCAGCTGCGTGGAGAGGGGGGAACTGATGTGTGGGCGACATCGTTCTGACCACAGCTTATGCCCAGGCATTCATCTCATCTCCATGAGATGATCCATAGTCGTTTCGCGACAGACGGAGGCCATAGTAGTAATATGACCAGCTCAGTTTTTGCCTCTTGAAAGTAGTGAGTTCCATCTTTTTGCTAGCCAAAGTGTTGACTTGTAGCTGCTCTAGCTGCAGAATCCAGTTTTGAAATAATATCCTCTATCTAATCGGCATATTTACCAATGAGGTTTATTTCACCTACAAGTCTGAGATTTGAAATATGCCGTCCATTTATTATCATTTAATATTAAATGTTATATAGTCCCTTACTTTCTTTAATGTTTTCCATTCTGTCATTCATCTATTTTGTTTAGAAACACCCGGACTATGTACTAACTGTCACATGCAACGCGTTTAATGCAGATGTGGTACAAAAAGAGTCACTGGAGCATGTCCCTGCGCCTTATTTTCATATATTAAGGGGAGAGAAGTAAGTGAAACGTTGTCACATCAACAGTTTATTGAAGCGGCTTTTACCAATGAAGTTTATTATATTTGTACCACTATAATATCGTTTTCATTACTTGATATAGTATGAAATAGAGTTACAAAACTAGTTTGCGTAGAAACACATAATCAGAATACGTCCTCGAAGTGGGCCACTCGGACAGGTAAAAGGGCAGGTTTCTATATTTTCAATTTGAATATCGTCAGCTATGAAGTATCAACAACCAAAACCCTATCTCCGTCAAAACAAAAAGAAGTGAGGTTCCAGTTAAGAAGGTGTTGCTATGATACTAAGGTTTGTTAGTCCGTCTGACTATACGATACCACAGGATACGGAGATGCATTAATTATAATTAGGTTATTATAATATTCATTGATTTATATGGAGATATGGTTTGGTGACGTATCTAGTTTAATGTTCATCTAATTATATTTGAAGGGTCAATATCTCATGTTACCCTTCAAGGAAAAGTTTTGTTAAGTCTAAACGTTATTTCAATGCACAACATGCGAACAGTGCTTATTATAGCTGGTCTTAAAACATGTTCAGTTTCCCTTCAGACTCTGCGATTTGTGTGGCAGATAATGTTGAGGTCATCTTGTTTCTTTGAACCAAGATTAACAAAGATGTCATATATAGAGAATTAGGTCGTTCATTAAAAAGCTACCAATAGACAAAAAAAAATCTATTTTTTTGAGTACTTGAAAAGCCTAATGGCAAACATGTCGGCCTTCCATCTCGGAAGCTCGAGTTTAAAGCTCGATCGCCTTTTTTTTTCTTCTTTAAAGTGCTGTTGAAAAGACATATGGGAACCATCTCCCAGATTACCCCATCTCAACTGGTTCATACAAGTGTTTGGATTACAGTGCACTGAGTATTCTATACGGATGAAAATTGCACTAAACAATCATTTAATAAACACTTATGAAACACATATTTATTATTGTTAGTTTAGATCTTTTGTTAGTTTAGACCATAATCTACATTATGTATTCAAAACAATTAATGCAAGTGTGCTTTATGAGAAATGTATTACACTGTGTCTAAAGTATTTAAAACCTATTTTGACATGTTTTTGTGTGTTTCTATTTAGGTTTCCTCTGCCTCCATACTTGAGTGACTTAGATCAGAACAAACTGTGTTCTTGAAATATAAGTATTTGTAATCACCAAAAGACATCGACATCATAGGACCATACAAACATGAAAGTACTTGCTTATAGAATACAAAAAAATAAATATATGAAATAAAATCAAGTACTGTGTTACTGCTATGCTGTGTGTGTGTGTTACTTTTTTCAAGCTAAATTTTGATCCGAAAAAAATAAATACATAAAAGTAAAAATACAAAAGTAATTTTTAAACATATAGTGTATATTTGTAAATATTTGTGTATGGCATAGTTGTATTTAGGAAGACAGCAGCTGAATGGTTAAGCGCCCGACATCCAAACCTGTGATCCTGGGCACGAATCTCGTTAAGACTGGGACTTAGAATTTCGGGATTTTTAGGGCGCCCCAGAGTCCATCCAAATGTAATGGGTAACTGACTTCAGTTGGGAAAAGTAAGGTGGTTGGTTGTTGTGCTGGCCACATAACACCCTGCTTGTTAATCGTTGACCAAAGAAACAGATGACCTTAACATCATATGCCCCATAGATCGCAAGGTCTGAAAAGAAAACTTTTTTTTCACATTTAATTTTATTTAATGATGCAATGAAAGTATTAATTACTTTCCGTGTAGATAGATTCTAATGGATACACTTTACAAGCCTCAGCGTTTGAATGAATATTGAAACTTTCAATACACAAAGGAAATTGAGCATATAAGCCCAGGCCAAAGAAATGATGGGTAGTTAAAATACATACATCTTAAGGGAAATCGAACTCACTTGCGCTACTAGTCTACGTCAATGTTAAACTCATAGGTATAGTCAATATAGTTTTTTTTGTAACGACAGCAGTCATAACAATCCAATTAATAACTTCGAAGATGTGAAATACACTGTCACCATCTACAATTAGCAAGACACAATGAAACCGATTAATATTTTCAAAATTTTACACAGAAAGTTGTGTGTGTCTGTCTGATTTCTAAGCCTCTTTGTTTCTTGATTTGGTGCGTAAACTTTTCGGCCCATTGTGTAAACTTTATTTAAAGAAGATTGTTAAAAAATGGTTTTTCTAATTAGAATGTAATCATTTCTTTTAGAGCTAGAAACACTTTTCATTATCACATATTTCATAACAATCAGATAGGTCTCTTTAATTCTATGGGAGTTTTGGTTAATATTTTTGTCTTTAGTTTAGAAATAAACTGCGATGTTTCTTATTGGAAAAAGATGTGTTAAAAAATTAGCCACTGGCGGAGTCCGAAACGGGCTTGTCATAGGAAGGGCTGATTGCCACCCTACTTTTCTTTTTATACCGGATTTTTTTTTCCTCAGTACATTCTTTATAATTTATAGCATGCCAATGATAGAAAAAAGGAATATATAAAATAGCATCAATTCATGCACACGAAAACACAATTTATAATCAAACAGGTCTGTGAATAATTCTTTAATTTAGTTCTGTTTAGATCTATGTCTAGAGGAAAATACTGTTAAATTTATGCAAACAGGTAATTCATTATAGTCTTTAATGTCCAAAAACTATATACACAAAACAACAACAACAAACAAAGAATACATACATAGAACATAAATTAATAGCAGCACCGAGGACAAAGAGAGAAAGTAATGAATTAAATGCTACGAAAATAAGGGACTGCGTCGACCGGGGCCCGAACCTGCGACACTGGCAACGGCAACACCGCCTAGCGATAACGCACCAAGCGAAGTTAG